>CAVNYN010211822.1:0-100047 GCA_963692815.1 Nyctanthes arbor-tristis | reverse complement strand
CGTACCTGATACATATTAATTATAATTATTAATACGGATTTTTTTATAATTATAACTATTACTCCTCTAACGTTATCATTATAAAATATGCTTTTTTTAAGAATTATATTTATTATTTGTTACACTAAAATAGCAACATAGTATTATAGTATTTGTACAAAATAAAACAAAGTATCACTCAGTTAAAAATGTATTTGAGGAAATGAGGTACTAGCCAGTTAAAATGATATGTAGGGAGGTTACTTTTTGAATAATGCTATTTATCTAAACTAGAGACGTCTAGTTGTCATCTCTTTATTGGCTATTGAATAAATAGAGACTCAGACGTGTGCTCTTCCGATCTATCAACTCATCCTCTAATGTAGTGATGTCAACTATACTGGAGACCAATTTCCAGTCTAGATAAATAGCATTACTCTTACTTTTTTATGTGTATCAAAATTTTTAAGTGAACGAGTATCGAGTGAGTATGGGTATGTACCTAATATACTTCCCTCCCTTATCTGTTTCTATAAAAATCCTTAAATTCTCTTCTTTAATTAGAACTCAATTTCACCTAAAATTCCTTACATTCTAAAATCCACAACATAGTTTTGGATTTTTTATAATTATAATTATTACGTCACTACAATTCTCATTATAAAATCATGTTATTTTTCGAAGGATTATATTTGTTATTTACTAGAATAAAATAGTAACGTAGTATTATAGCTATTTGTACAAAACAAAATGAAGAACCACTTAGTTAAAAATGTATATGAAGAAATGAGGTATTATATCCAGTTAAAATAGTATGTTAGGGGGTGTTTTCTTAATTTCTTATCAGTATAAAAATTTTTAAGTGAACAGGTATCGAGTGGATACAGGTATATACATACCTAATACGTATTATTAGACTGTTAACTAATAATATTAAATAAGTTAGATGATATAAATGCAAAATATAATAAAGCATTAATCGAGTACATAAATTAGTAAACTATTAATATATATATATTTTGTAGAGAACGCAAATAATTTATTTTTGTCTTTTTTCCATAGATGGGACGCTTGTAAAATATCGATTGAATTCTTGTTGTTATTTTATTTGATTTAATTATTATTGCAGCCATTCATTGTTTTTTGCAATTTGTGTATATATTTTTTTTTAAAATGAAACATTGGGAAGTTACGTCCATGTACGACGTACGGATTATATACTAATTGATTGTTAATAAGTTTGAACTCATACATCGATATTTTAATTTAACGAAAATAACAATGAATTTTAACGAAAATTTTGTGAACAAAGAGACATAAAATCCACAAGAGAAAAAAGAACTACAAAGAAAATTATTACCTTCATTCTGATTACTTGGTCTCATTTTTCTTTTTAAGATGTCCCACATATTTGGTCTATTTTTATATTAAAAAATCTAACTTATATTTCTTTACAAATCTATCTATATTTAATACTTTAATTATATCTATCAATTTTGAAATTTACACATAAAAAGGGTATGTCGGTAGAGTACTTTCTTTTGTGTATAAAAAATTTTATCTGAATGGATATTGAGGGAATACGAGTATGTACAAGTCTGATACATATTATTAGACTGTTAACTAATAATATTAAATCAGTTATATGATTTAAAAGAAAATATAATAAAGCATTAGTCGAGTACATAAGCAGTTAACTGTTAGTATATTATTAACAAAACATTAATTTAACATGTCAAATAGTAAATTAAAACTGTATATTTATAAATTTTATTATAGAAATATGATGATATGTATCTGTTCAATATTTTATTATTCATTATTATTAATTTTTTAGAATTAGTCTTTTTGTACAACGCATAGATAAGAGGCTAGACTCATAGTTGTAATAGTTGATTGTGATTTAATTATTTAACTGCTAATTATTATAACTTTATATGGGTTAGACATGTGAACTTGTACGAGGTATTTGGAGGAGACCAAAATTATAGAATGAGGTATTTTACTACAAATATCCCATGGTGATTTATAATCACTACAAGAAAACTCGCCAGCACAAACGCGAAATTTCCAAAGGCACAGAAACTGTCAGTAATTACCGTCGCTGGACCTAAGTCCGTCAAAAATTTCCGACGGAAACGAAACCCATAGGTAATTACCGACAGCTAAGAAAAACGTCCCTAACTACCGACTACAAGGAAAGGCCATTGGTAAATATCTCGGCACAACAAAACCATCGGTGATTACTGATGGCAACCAGTACCATCAGTACTTATTAACGGATTCCTTTGGCAATTGCCAACGGAATCATTATGCTGTCGGAAATTACCGACGGATTTTCCTACCGTTAGCAATTTCCGACGGGCTTTCACGTAGTCGGAAAACTTTACTAATTTTTTTGGCCAAAAAATGCAATGATTTGTGACAATGATATACCTTATTAATAAGTAATATGATGGATATGCATGTGTTAAAAATTTATGAATTTAACGGTATGTCATTTGTTCTTTAAAATTACTCTATGAGTTATATCTTTATATATTTTACTTTGATACATAAAAATTACATATGCCAAAATTATACTATAACATATAACATGTATGATCCAAATTTCTTCTTATCTAAAGATTTAAATAAAGTGAAATAAGGTTTAAAAAAAAGTAGTGAAATAAAATCTTTAATGATACAAAAATAAAAAAAAAATATGAGGTTTCTCAAACAGAAAAATAAAGCAAAAAGTTTAGTTATCCCTACAAATACTTAGTGCTTCGTTATTTGTAAAATTAGTTCCAAAATTTAATTTTTTTCATTTATTAATATTTGAAAATAAAAAATATTTTGATATAAGTTATTTTTTTTTTTTTTGAAAAAGATCACATGTATGAAAATTTAAGAACACATATATAAAAATTTAAGTATCTTCACCACTGTCACACATAACTCGATTATATTGTTAAAATGATAATTTTGGAATTTACAACTTGTAAATAACACTATAAAATTTTAATATGTTACAATTTCAAATTTACAAATTTATATGTGGCCAAAGAACTTAAAGTGATAAAGCATAAGGAAATAATTACACTGTGTAAAAGTATTTTATCTAATATTCACATATATATTACTTATAATATATATATTTGGTTTCAAAAATAAAATTACTTATTTTTAAATTGCAAAAACTATTGGGCTAGTGGGCTAGGTTCGCGGGTATGGTGGGGGGGTTGGGATAGTTATTGGGTCAGGTTTGTTAAATGGGTTTAAAAATTAATGTTTAAAAATTAATATTTATTTATTTTTTACTTTGGATTCCTTCAGTAATTACCTACGGCACCATGCCGTCGGAATTCACCAACGAGCTCAGTCGTCGGTAATTACTGATGGACAAATCGGCCGTCGGTGATCACCAACGGAATTTTATGACAACCGTTTCCTGCCAGAAATTCAAATTTCCGACGGAATTTGACCGTTACTGAATGATTTTGACCATCAGTAACAGCGTGTTTTTTACTAGTAAATTAGCATATATATAAATTATTAATTTAATACAATACAACTAGTATATTGTATTTTATTTATGATATGATGTCTACACTCACACGTCAATTTTGACATGAATACATGGGTAAAAAAATCTAGTAAAATAAAAATTGACATGTTGGTACTTAAAGCTGTTCTTGTAGGACGATAATCATACTCATATCCATTTTATTGCTTGTCATGGCTCGTACACTTACTGTTTACATATTTACATATCTTAATGAACAACCACCAAGAGGTAGTAGATGTTTTGGAGGATTTAGTACACATCTACCTTTTTAACCTAGGGAAAATGATAGATTCTAATGTGGATGACCACCTAATGACCTCTAGAGAAATGAGAAGCTATAAATCACACCCTATCAGTTGAAATTCTATTTTGGGAGATTGAAGACTCCTTAAAACGATACTTGACAGTCATCTCATGGCCAACAAGAATGTTGGAGAAGCCAGAATGTTATGTTGGAGAAGCCAGAATGTTTTAAGTAGGAATAGTTTGATGGGGAAGGTGTTACTATCATTGACATTTTTTTTCTTTTGTCTGACAATAACAAAAAGTTGGTAGAGTCTACTCCATAAGTGATTCCTTTCCTTCAGGATGCAATAGGAAGCAGACCCGAAATGGCTATTGCTAGGAACGCTGCTAATGCGCTTTAAGTACTAGCAAGGATCAACAAGTACCAACAAGTACCAGGATTTATTGGGAAGCAAGGGTGCGTTAAAAATTCTAGTGGGTACAATTTTTGGAAGTACAACTAGTTTTTTTGAAATTCTATTGGTGGCAGTTTAGAACCTGGTCAATGAACTACTCAACATAGCACAGGCTTTTTAGGCCAATGTACAACTAATCGTGACATTGGTGTATCTGAGTTTGTGTGATTTGTTATCTGGTTACTCCCTGGGAGTCCTTGAAGCTATCTGCTTAGCCAACGAGATGCTTGAATTTCTCCAACAAAATTCTGATTCTGATTGATTTACAGTATTCATTCCTTGAAAATCCCTCACAGTTGGTATATCTGCCTTTGTTTTGCTACTTTTTGCCATTTACTTCCTAAAACTTCTTATTACCAATATGTGATCTAGCATAAGTATGTTGAATCTGTTGTGCTATTCTTTGGTGTAAACTTGTTGATAGAATTCTAATGGTTTCTTTTTTAAAAGGGTTGGGTGGCCAAAATAGATTTAGAAGAGGGAGAATATACTTGTTTGTGGGTTTAAGTAGAAATTGGCTATTAGTTAAGTCATAATTGTGGATTTGTAAGGAAGACTCCTACTCATATGGTATGACGTCAAATTTTGAGATTTTGGCCTATTTTATGGACCGAATATACAACACTGTTGAGGTTGGCCTGGGTATTGATGCTGAATTTACAGCCTTGGCCCTACATATTAGGAAGCATGAAGAGTTGTGGCTCCAATTTGAACGGATTATTCACAGCTTTGACATTATTTATCGATTTGGTAAATGGGTTGGAAATGTCCAATTAATTAGTTATGTAATGAACTTGGTATTAGTGTTGAGTGCTATTATATAACAAAGGCTGCATCTTTGGTAATTTTAGTTATACTTTATTATGTTCTTGAATATTTTATTATGTTGTTCAATGTTTATTATTGTAATATATAATTTTATCATGTTCTTCAATTTTTTACTTATTATTTTTGGCAAACTTATGTTCTTCAAATTGGAGCATTTTTATATGATTACAATTTTTTAACCAGTTTTTTAATATATGTTATACTGATGTAAATTTGATGGCGACTATTTCTTAATCTTATTATAGTTTAGAGTACTGTAAATATTTCTTTCCGTGCAACACATGCAAGAGTGAAATACCAATTAACTTAAAGGTGGTATCCACAGTTTGTTATACAAAAATTCAAAAAAGAAAAATGACAGTAAAAACAAGGACATGTCCAAAAAAGATTCTAGAGAATTTCTCAAGTAATTTGGGAAAACAAAAGTTTAGAAGAATAATAAATCAATGTTCTAAAGTGTAAGGTCTGATGAAAATTAAAAATAAAAATTTGTGATGAGATCAATAAAGTATTATTTTGTTTATTTTTCTCCTCCATTTAGATGTCAATAAGTCAGTCAAATGTATACCAACAAATTAACTAGTAAGAAAGCGAGACAAATTTATACTATTCAGTTGTATATGGCAAACACGTCCCTTGAACTTGAGGCCATGGACGGATACATGGGTGGGCCGGCCAGGCTTCAGCCCTTGTGGATGAAATTTTTGAAATTTTATATGGAAGATTTTTTAATAATTTATATTAGTCATTGCCGAATTTTTTATATATATATATATATATACACACTATCAACCCATGCCATTAAAATTTCTGGATTCGTTCCTGCTTGAGGCCAAAGAAGCATTGCACATGACGTTTGAAACAATTCAATAGCTCACTTATATTTGTAAGGGGCACAAGAATTGAGCATCTACAAATCTTCTAAAACTTGAAATCATTATGTTTCTTGAATATTTATGTGACTAGATATCAACAGCAGTAGTTTTTTATTTAGAAAAACTAATAAAAAAACAAAATATTATTATAAAAAAATGAAAATTACCATTTACAGACAGTTAGCAAAAATATTTGCCTTTTTCTTTTCTCGACGTATATAACATTAATACTCCCCCGTCCCATTTAATTTATCAACTTTGCCTTTTGTATTGGGAAAGGAAGTTTACAAACTAACTTCCTCAAATACCCATTTAAGGTAGACATATTTCAAAAATTAGTTTTACATTTTCAATAGTAAACATAATATATTTGTAAATAAAACTAAAAAATAATAAAATAATACTAAAGTATAGAAATTACACAAAGTAAATTGGACAAAACAAAAAGGAAATGCAGATAAACTAAACGAGGCGGAGGGATTATATATCCTATTAGAACAAGATCAACTATCATCGAAGAACAATCCACTAATAATAAGCAAAACTACCCTTATTTCACTAGTAGGATAATATTTTATGATGTCATCCGCTAGCCTTATTTTTTAAATGAACTAACAAAAAAATATAATTGACACCCACCTGTTAGGCTTGTGGGGCCCACCTCCGCTTTAATGTATGATGCCATAAAGTGTTATTTGAATGGTGCCATATCGAGTCTCAATCTTTTATCTCGATATTCATGTGTACTGATAAATTGAGGCCTGATATATATTATTCATTCAAGTAATTGATATGATGGCTCACCTGAATTCAACCCTCGCTCTTCATTGGTCACCAAGCCTTCATTTCTATATTAATAATGTCTTTTTATCTTTAAAGAAGTAAACGTTGATCATAAATTAAAGAGAACATCTCTAAATTTAAAATGAGAAATTTTTCATAAAATAATTATATTTTTTCATTTTAAGCTCTTATTTTACAGTTCTAAGAAATTTTGGTTGTTTTCTCCTTTTTAAAAAAAAAAATGTTGTAGATATTTTTTAAATAAATTGTATATTAGATTCATGCTCTACTCGTTGAATCTTGCACGTTAATGTGCTTGTCAGATACAAATACGTGGCACTAAATAGGTAATGTCCCCACGCCCCCCCTCTTTTGGCACACATCAATTGCGATGTCCATGTTTGCTCGTATAGTTGTATATACCATCACGCAGCGTATGTTTTCTTCACATGTCAATATAGTTAAATTATTTTTGTATTAATTTGTTATGATTTCGTGACTGGTGTGTGGTTTGTAGCGCGAGCGAGAAAGTACTTAAAATATGAAACGCACAGAAAAAGGAACACCAAGATTTGGGGTTCGGCCGGAAGGCCACGACAGGTTCAAGGTTCATGGGAAAACCGCTACATCCTGCCGCTTGAGGCTCCACCCGAAGATGCTCAGCCTCCTTCCACTAGCAATCGGGAACGAATTACAACGGAGAATTTGGAACCCAGTTACACAGGAACACTCGAGTGAACCCTAACCCTCTCAGAGACACTCCACACCCCTAACCAGCTTACTGTACTCGGATCACCAAGAGTAATCACAACAGAGAACCGTAACCTATCTCTCTATCAAATCCACACCAAGGATCACACACACACACACTTAGTATGATAGGAAGAGAGAGACACGCCGGAATATAAGAACCCTAAAGAATGAACTCGCTTGCCCTAATTTCTGATACAATACATATATATACCATAGACCAAAGGCTAAGGTCAATGCCCTAAAGAATCAGCGATCAGGATGCAACGACCCGACCTAGCATATGGATCCGCGAGAATCTATTTAGGTAAGTGATAATGGGCTGGACTCTGGGAGCAGGCTTGGGTCAACACTTCACATAATTAATTAATTAAAGACGTGGAGTGTTGAAACTTATAAAATGGTTAAGTGAAATGAAATTGATATAAAGAGTAAGTCACATAGTGGAGTGTTGAAACTTATAAAATGGTTAAGTGAAATGAAATTGATATAAAGAGTAAGTCACAGAGAGACGACTCCATTGAACTCGAGAACAAGAGGAATTCAAAATTTTAATTATTGAAACGTTAAGACCAAACTATGTTCTAATATAATTACGTTTTTACATGATTAGCGATAATAATAATTTGCATGAAATTAAGAGGCTATGGGACCAGTCATGTTGCTAATTACATTGCAAATCACATCTCAAGTCATTGTTTAACCTAACTATTAATTATTATTAGTATTATACTCGAAAACGAAATTTACTTATTCAACTGCAAATTTTTAACTAGAAGATGGAATAAAGTGAAATTGTTCGAGGTTTTTGTCCAACCTGTTAATTTCAATATACATACGAATTTCAACTTTTGTGAAGAAACTAATGACGATTAACTGGTAATACAAATTTAAGAAATTCGAGCTTATATATATAATATATATATATATAGATGGTTTAATTAGAAAAATTGTTCTTGGGCAAGGGGTTTTCGTACCAGGAAAGACATTCTTTTATCCAATCCATATGTCTGGTCTTGATTGAGTCACTAACTCACGCTTGCCATCTTCACTCTGCAAATAAATAAAAGAACAAAAGAAAAAGAAACAGAAGAAAATGTATCAAAGTGTTGAGGTATGGAACATCAGGGGGGCAAAATAGAAGGGTTTTAAGGTATGGTGTCTTTGCTTTTTAAACTTAGGTTGTTTATTATTTCTCTAAATAGTATTAAACACTTGTTTTTTTTTTTTTTTGGAGTAATTTTTTTAAGTACCATTACAATTTTCAATATTAACAATTAAATAGGTATGGAATTACATCTAATAAATCTCAACAGAAATTAAATATACAAACCAAAACGATTGTTGGAAAAATCCACACAACTAACAATTGGTGAAAATTGAACCTGAGATCTTAAAGATCCCAGAGCCTCTGCCGGAAAAGAAAAAAAGACGAAAGAGGGAAAAACTTTTTCTTTAAAAATGATATTACATCATATAATGCTAAATCAGAACTAACTTTGTCAAGAAAGTTTTACCATTTATTAAAAATAAGTAACTTATTATTTATTAATTAACTTCAGGTGAAAAAGGAATACCGCAGCTAAATACGATAAAATATATATCTATAAAATAGAAATATCAGAATCGAGATATAATTTTATTGGGTACTTATCAATCTAGCGAAATTAATATAATCTATTAATTAATATATATGGGTAATTGGCACAAAATTCCTCAATATTATTGTGCATATGGTCCTTACCTTATTTATCCCCACTTTTATATTTCTTTTGTAGATTTTATCCTTAATTTCTATATGTGTTCAATTTTCTCCATTTTTAAAAGAATGTTTTTATCCAAGCATTGTCTAAAATATTCAAAAAGAATGTCCACCCAGCATAATTAAAGAGAGTGGATGTGAGGTAGGAACGAGATAGGGGTGTATATGTAACATTATCCTTAAAAAAAGCAAGTAAAATCATAAAATAATAGGTATTGTTGAAAAGTAACTAAAACAATTTACAATATTGAAAAGATTAACCTAACTATTTTTTTAATTAATTGGAAGCTTGTCTGCAATTATTTTAAATTTTTAATTATAAATAGACAAAAATGCCCTTCTAAAAAGGAAAAATTAAGCATCAGATCAAGAATGAATTGTGCAAATGAAATATTAACATATATACTAAAACAAATAGCTAACAAAATTAACATATGATATAATCTTGTTTTTCTAATACATCAGATCACTTTTATATTGATGGTAATCATATATTAGACTACATCTCAATTTTATCACACTTTATATTGTTTTGCTCAAATAGCTAGGATTATCTTATTTTAAAATTAACAAATGGTAATATGCCATACCAGAACGCATAATAAAATTTTTGCATTTACAGAGTTTACATTATTTTATATATATATATATATATTTATTTATTTATTTATTTATTTCTCATATCATATGGCATATTCATACCTACATTATTGTGTATACTCATTCAACTAGACGATCATGTGCCACTCTCTTGAACATATCTTAGGGGTATAAATATAATCATGCCATGTGACCTTGCAGGGCTTCTTGATGGAATTTTTAAGGTTTGATTACATACAACTGAAAACGACCTATGTTATGTTTGATTAGACACAGCATCATTTTCCAAATTCAACCTACTACCATTTTTTATTTTTTAATGTGAAAATAGTGCCATTATTGGTGGCGGTGCTCTATCGGGGCATACTTGGCAACCCCTTTGAAGAACTGAAAAGGTTATTTCACACCTTTGAATAAGTATTCTCGTCTTTCATATCATCTATCATTATTACGTACTTTTAAATACTAATAACATATTGTATGAACCTTGAATTATCATTGCATTTAAGAGCCTCTGCCTTTTCACCATAATCAAACTGCCAGATCCAAGTTTGATTTGTGGATTTAATTTAAAGTAAATAATAAATAGATTAATTAATGATTTAGGGACTAATCAAAAAAAGAAAAATCTAAGGCTTACGTTTGATAATCTTACAATACCTGTATTACCGGTGAACCTAATCAATTTACATATAATAGTCGGCATCTAGACAATTCTTTAATTAATTGATTGATTTTTTATTTTATTGTTTAGTAATTAAGAGAAATTGTTATGTTAGGATTTTTGTCTTCAAACCTTGAACACATATTATCTTTATTTTTTATTTTGATTTCTTCTTCGCATTTTTTAATTCATTGAGCAGGGAAAGGAAAGTGCAACATAATCCGCATTTAAGGGGCTAATGTGATATCCAAAACCCCCTTTTTCTTAATATTTTCAGCACTCACTTGTCAAAGCTCATACGACATTTTCTTTTTAAATTCTTTAGCATATTGACTTGAGGAGAATAGGAAGAAATCAGATTAAAACTACCTGCCTCCTTATCACTACAATAAACAAAATGCATAATATTGTTGTATATAATTATTGTATTTAGTGAATGATAATTGTACCCCTTAAACTCTAGCCACTATTAGTTTTCTTAGCCACCGACTTGTGCTTTAAATTTTTCTTGGACAATACACTTGTACGTGTATAAATAGATATCACGTGTTGTGAATGAAAATATAATTTACGAGTTTTCTTTTCAACTTTTCTCTCTATTTTCTATTCTTTTCTTCTAGTTTATAACACGTTATTAGTACGATTCTCTTTCTCAAAACTGTTTTCAATTTATATCCAGCGTGGTCTTAATTTTTCAATTTTCCATAGCAGTAAGATTTTTGAAAAAAAAAATTCAGGGTCATTCGTAGATTGTCAGAGAACATAATCCAATTTAATTAGATTTTTTATTCAAGATACATTTCACTTATTATTATTTAGTAATTTCCATCCGTGCATGAATAATGTATACAATATTGTGTTATTTGAATATTTAGAAATTGTTTAATCGATTTATATTTATCGTTGTTTCTAGAAAAAACGCGATCTTTAAAATTTCACCAATAATCCTGAAGATTATTGTAATCTAAATATTATTTTTATAATTCATTATGGTTTTTAAAGAATCACTATTATGTCTTATGTTCTTAAAGAATATAACAAAACAGTCCTCATATATATATACACACACATATTATTAATTGTGATTTCCTGAAAGAATACGATCGTTTAAAAATCTATCAATAATCCTAAAGATTATTGTGATTTAAATATTATCTTTTTTGATCGATGAAGAATCACAATTTATGCTCCATATTCCAGAAGTATATGATTGGCTACTAAAGAGTTTTGACATATACTATTTTTGTGGTTTCCAAAGAATCACCAATTACATCTCATATTCTAGAAGAATATGATTGGCATTAGAAAAGCCATATAAAATTTGTTGTAATTTCTAAAGAAACAAAATTCTGTAATTCTAAATAGTCCTGAAAATTGTTAAGATTAATATATTGTGATTCCCAAAAAACACGACATGGTCTCGTCATATTCCAATTGAATATGATGTGCTCTTAAAGAGCATCATATATGATATACATATATATATATATATATATTGTATTGAAGAAAAATGTAGTAAATAGATATTCTTGAAGAATATTACATATTGCTCATTATGAAGCAACTGTTTCTTTTTCATTGTATGCATTATTTATTTGTTATTGTATTATTTATTTTTAGTTAATTATTTTAGCTAGATTAAATAAGTTGTTACTCCTGAAGTAGCATAACCAATTGTAATATTCTGAAGAATGTTACATATTTGTATTAGATCTAAGCATCTAATTTATTTGGTAATTTAATATTTTGGAAGAATATTGATCTATTGCTCATAGAGTGCAATAACCTAAATTAATTCCAAAAATATAATTTACTATGCTCCTTAAGTAACACATATCTTGATAGCTATACATATTGGTGATATTTAAAATAATACTCCTTGAAAAAGAGTATAAATATTCAATGTCCTCATATTGAATTATAACTTTACATATCATAAAGTTATACTTATAGTTAATATCATCAAATTTTAGTTAGTTGCACGTGACATATCGGCAACAATTATTTGTCATGGGCTCTTGATATCTAATCGCAAGTGGCTTGAGTAAGACAATAAAAGAAGGAAACACATCTAAAGATTGTGTAAAAGCATTTAATTTCCTTCGTTATTATGTCTAACTTAAAGTTGAGTACTTTATTGTTAAATATCCAAATGATATATGAAAAATCATGAGTTCCACCTCACTGGTTTCATTGCATTTCTTGAAACAAATGCAATATCTTATCGTGAACTGTGGATGAAGACATGGGAAAACTCATGAGCAAAACTCTAACAGTGAGATGCATAAAAGCATTCAATAATAATAGCTCATCTAAAAGGGAACATCAAGCTCATTTAGCGCGTACCTGTCGTACGACAAAATACCTCGTGAAACTTTAACTAGTAGTCAATCAAGGGAAAAAGAAAAGTGGAGACTAATTACCTTGATAATGATGGCCCTCACTTCGATGTCTCCGACTTCTTTGCTGACCCAAAAAGAAATATTAATAAGTGCAACTATGCATACCATTTTTCAACACAAAGTACTTTATGAATTAACATTAACTGAAACTAATGTTAATATTATATATTAGGTGCGTCGAATATCATCAGGAACTTTGGAAGAGCTTGTATTATTTTGACAAATAATACTAAATTGTATAGTGATGATGCCCTTTGGCAAATTCAAGATAAATTTGCTGATTTTTAAATATATCCAATACATATTACATTGAGATAGTGCAAAAAAATAATAACATTTTAACATAAATAATAACATTTTTGTGATGTCTATACTGAGATTAGATAGAATCGACAAAAAATACTAGTCGACTGCACATACTTATAAGCTCAACAAATAGTGGGGAAGATAAATCAATTTTATCAAAATTGTTGACATTGAATACTTGCTAAAATAAAAAGACAATCCTGCATATTGTTACAATATTAATAATATAATTATCGATAATTACGCTAAAAGAGCATTCAATAAGTGGTGGATGTTATTAAAACCTGAAATTTCATTTGACTGACAATATATCAAATTATATCATTAGATTTGATATGCCTGAACGAAGCATATAAAGAACTTAAAGAGATCGGATATACATTGTCAATTACTATGAGGGTGATATACGTTGTACTCTTTTTCCCTTAACTAAGGTTTTGTCCCAATGAATCTTTCTAGTAAGATTTTTAACGAGGCAACATCGATGAAGTGTCGAAAGAATAATGTACTCTTTTTCCTTCACTTAGATTTTTTCTCGCTGGTTTTTTTTTTATATAAGATTTTAACGAGACATATTCTTTGTGTAGTAAATATATGTGACATATATGATATTAACCCTTGTTATAAAATTCTTGAAGAGTTGATACTGCATAAAGCAGAAAATATTTTAAAGTATTGAAAATATTAGAGAGGTGAGGATTTCTAAGCATGAGAACCATTATATATGGCTGAAATCAACAGGAGCAGTTGTACTCTTTTTTCCTTGATCAGTTTTTACCCCACTATGTTTTTCTGACAAGGTTTTAATGAGGCAGCACTTAGACGCTCTAAAGTTGATCAGTATTAATTGTATTCTTTTCTTTGGTTTGATAGATTTTTCCTATTAAGTTTTTCCCAAACAAGGTTTTTGAAAATATAATTATTATATAGAATAGTCATTCAAGGGGTGTATTGTAAATAATTATTGTATTTAGTGAATGATAGTTATACCCCATAAACCCTAACTGCTATTAGTTTTCTTAGCTATTACTCTAAGTTAATTGATTTGTACTCTAAGTTTTTCGTGGGTAACACACTTGTACATATATAAATAGATATTATACGTTGTGAATGAAAATATAATTTACGAGTTTTCTCTTCAATTTTTCTTTCTATTTTCTATTCTTTTCTTTTAGTTTATAACAAATATTATATATATATATATATTATATATATATATATATAAAACAGTGTGCGGAAGTTGCGCACCTAATGGATATACGTACAAAAAGCGGGAAAATTTTTGCATATATGCAAGAAATGAAGAAACGTACGACACTTTTTCTACATGAATCACGTCTATGCATGCATTTCAGAATATAGAAGAAGAGTTGAGTTTGTAAAAAAGACAACAATGTATATTTTGAAAATGAGAAAGAAGGTCGATGACGACCGCCAGCTTGATAGAGATTTTTAGCGGTTTTTATAAAATGTTGATGAAATGTGACATTGAAGAGATAACATAAGTTATACATCGTATAAAAGATATAGTTAACGATTGATTTTTTTTTTAAACAATGTTGCAAGTTAATTTGCATTGTAATAGTACAAATGTATATGGATATGTGTCTTACTGAAACACAACATAAAGTAAATTAACAATACAAACCCCCATGTAAAAAAAATTAACAATACAAAGCAACGTACGACAAAATACATGCTACATATAAAATGTAGTGACTCATACGAACCCTCAAACTAAACGGGTCATAGACCTTATCTACGGCTAATGTTTGATTTTTAATAACGACTTCTCATCAAAATTTTAACCGTCCACCTTCAGAAAAAATTTAAACTAGTCACATGCATGAAAGCATATATCTTCACACATGTATTTGGAGGAATTTATTTAAAATTTTTAATAGATTTTATGTATAATAGTTCTCATGACTTCTATCTCTTCAATGCACGGGTGAAAATCTAGTTAAATTAATATAAAAGCTTAATTCATTAAACTACTTAATTATCTCGATAATCCTGACGAATCTATCTCAACATAAATAAAGGGTCCGGGTCGCAACCAATTATAATTTATTTCAGTTATAATACTAATAAATTTTGAAGTTGTACATCTATGGCCCCGTTGCATGTGGATGTATTACACGGATTTTCAAATTTATTGTGCATGCATTCATGCACCCACATGAGAAGTGAGCTGCCCGTGACTTATTTGTTTGAATTATACTTCAATTTATTTATTTATTTATTTTGAATCCTCCAATTTATTTAATTTTTGAGAATGTAGTTTTTTTTTCTTGAGAATGTTGTTAATTTGAACCAATATATTTAATTTAGTGGGCAATCGAATGAATAATTTATGAATTGTATCATAGTTATTATATGTATAGAAATTTAAATAAATGTGTCAGAAAATATAAATTTTCTCTATATAACATATATGTGGGATATACTTGGGGGTAAATGTAATCAATATTTATTTTTCAACTATATTAAATATTTAGTCTTTATGAAAATGAGAGCAAGCTTATTTTCATGTAATATAGTTGGAATATTTGTTCTTTTTTAACTTCTTTAAAAATATTAGGGAGATCCGGAAGAGCGTCGTGTAGCAACTATATAAAATGATCTAGTGTCAGATATATGACACTATAAGGTCATTTGACGTGTATTGGGACATGTGTCATATTATTTTGGTTTTCCAAGTGACATGTCAAGATACAGGTGACTTGGTCATATGGCACCATAAGTGTCATACTATATGGTGCTAGGTCAGGACTATGCATATTAGGGTGTATTACTTGCAAGCATAGAATTTATATTGAAACAAAATATACTATCTTTTACAATTAAATTACATAATTCCACAAAAATTAAATTCTACTACTATAATATATTCAAATGGAAATGATATTCACGTTAAGAAATATTAAATTGCCTAGGAAACAAAATCCATTATCTGTATTCTCCTTGGTCTTAAGGAAGATGTGTTTGAGTGACCAAAAGCTGGAAACAATTTTAACCAAAAAATAGAAAACAAAAAAGTCATCTAAACACCAAAAAGTAGAAATCTCAGTACAATCGACATTTTTTGCGAAAAAAATATTGGCAATCAACCACATTTTTAGAGAAAAAGGTGTTTTTATGCCAATCAAGAATTTTATTTCACCAACATGCTTGGTAAAAAAAAATAATAATATAGGACTTTTTTGGCCAAACAAGCATACCATGTGAATGTTGACAGTATCAGCTATTGACATATTTGGCGAAATAAAATTCCAGTCATGCCCATTTGCAAATTCTCGGACCAAAACTTCTTAAAAATATGCTAAGCGCTTGGTGCACAAGAAATGGTATAACCGTACCTTTTAGAAGATGTTTGAAAATTTTCATATTGATCAAAGAACATTATCCCCTTAACTCAAAAGTACGTTGATTTTCTAATTTGACAATTCGAACCCTATATTTGACTTCATAGAAAAAATGATAATAAATAGATGGTAAAACAACACAAATCATTAAAAAAAAATTAAAATTTACATTTTCTTCCTCGATATTATTCCCCACCATTAGTTGTATGGAATGGGACTAATTGCATGTGGTGCCAAATCAACTGTAAATTCACATGAAATTCATTCCCGTGAAGACTGCAAATCACATTCCTTAATTTTCGATTTGTCTCCATTCTCTTTAAATTTTCCTCTCCTACCAAACAACAATTGCTCTTTTCCATACATATAAGTTAATTAATTATATTATTACTCTAATCAATCAATTAATTAACCATTACTACCAGTAATTACCCATTCTCACACCATACAATATAAACAAATAAATTAATATAAATTAATTAATTAATTACACAACACCCAATAATAATTGTACCAGCCAAGTACGCTTCTCTGTACCTCCCAATAGCCTTTCTGTGTGTCCACCCCACCCCACCCCCTCCCCTCCCCTCCCTCGATACCCCCACCTCCGTGCATGTGCTATTTAAACCAACCCAGCTCTCCCTAAACGGCCAAACTTTCTCTCTCCCCCACTCTGTCAGAAGCAGTGAACAGAATTCTGTAAATTTACCGGAAAGAATGAAGCGATTGATGCGGAAGCTAGCAAGAGTGGCGGATTCTTCACAGTACATTCTACTGCGGTCGAGCCCAGAGGGAGGCGCCGGATGACGACGTCTTCTCGGAAGACCGGCGGCGTGCCGCAGGGGCACTTACCGGTGTACGTAGGCGAGGAAATGGAGAGATTCGTTGTCAGTGCCGAGCTTTTGAATCATCCGATTTTCGTAAAGCTTCTCAACAAATCGGCGCAGGAGTACGGGTACGAACAGAAAGGAGTCCTCCGGATCCCCTGCCACGTCTTCCTCTTCGAGCGATTGCTCGAGGCCCTGCGAATCGGAGGCGGCGCCATTGACGATTCGAGTGACCTCCAGGATCTCCTCAACTCTCTCTCCGATGAATTCCGGCACTGAAAATCGAATTAAAACCGTATGATGATGATGATGATAAATACTTCACATTTAAAGGATTTGCTCCCTTTTCTTCTCCTCTGTAAATAGTTCGTGGTCATCAATGGCGAGTTCTAGGATTTTGATCTATATATACATGTTTTTGGAAATTACTGTACAATGTGAGAAAATTACAGAATGATACAGGAAACTACTATTCTCCATTTTGTTCAATTAATCCTGCATAACAATGCATAGGATTGTAGGACGATCTGTCTGACTGGTCGACGAAGAAGACTTGAACCGAGATGGGTCAGCTTCAGTCGACTCGAACAATTTGGTTTTTGAATTAACTTTCAATTCTTGCTCAAATTAGAACACATCCTAAACACCTTTAACAAAATCAGTTCTCAAAAATCATCATTTCTTTTATTGAATGAACTATAAGAATTTTGTTATATTTTATTATGTATAAAAGTTCTAATTTGATATTGTAATATATTTAAGAAAATTGTATTTCTGAGGATGAAATTCTCTATCTTTTAATATATCATATATATTGAAAATACACAGGAAGAATATTTATGATAATTTTGTTAGACAGGAAATGTGTGCATTGTATTTCTGTTCCCAAAAAAAAATAATTATTAAAAAATAAAAAAGAAGGAAAGACTTATGATGAATGGTCCGAAATCACCTGTCTATGCGATAATGTAGTAGAAATTAGGCACATGTAACTTTTATAACAAATGATTTTTCATTTAAGTTAACAAGGAAAATGTTATTTGTTGGTAAACACTCTTCTACAGATGGAATAATTCTAACTGGATAAGAAAATAGACAAAAAGAGTGACAAAGTTGACATGTATATCATTTGATTAAATTAATATAAAAGTGATGTGACATGTTGAAAAACAGATTGTCCTATGTAGGCCCGAGTGTTTGGTTTTCGGTTTCTGTAAATGAAAGGACCAAAACCAAACCAAAAATTCAGTTTCGATTTCAATTCTGTTTTATTAGTTTAAAAAAACGAATGGTTTCGGTTTTGCTTGGTTTATGTTGTTTTCAGTTTTTGTATTCAATAAATTTACACTTTGCTACATAGAAAAATGAAAACAAATTTTAATAGAAAAAATATTTAAACTAAACATGGTAACAAAATTACACAAACAACACTAAAACTAAAAAATAGTAACCAAATTATTAAAAAAGTTGTACTGCACTTTAGAAAAATAGGCTCAAAACTAAATTCTACTATAAATCAATGGTTCCTTGTTTGATTTTTGGTTTTAGACTACAAACCAAAAAAAAAAAAATTCAATTTTCGGTTTCAATTTCGGTTTCAATTTTTTCCAAAAAACCTGAATGGTTGCGGTTTTTTCCATTCAGTTAACTCAGTTCTGATTTTTCTACCATCGCTGCTATGTGTCAATTTTGTTAGATTTTTTGTATGTGCTTTTGTTTAAATAGTAAACTCCTTTTATAAATGAGGTGATTTTACTATATTACTCCCGTATATTGTGTGACCAAAGAAAAATAATATAAGGGTACGATTATGGAGTTGCCCTACTTTGGAAAAGATTTTGTAATTTATTACCTACAAGTAAACAAACATGATGGTTAATATACATATAGCTCGTGGTTCGAATTGTACTCCATTAGTTAAGATGCTTGTATATCGGATCTGAGGTCCTGAGTTTGAGCCATACATAATATATTATCGTTTGTAAGTTTAAAACTCATGATGATATAATCCTTTGTAAGTTTTGGAAGCAAGTTACTTTCTCCGTCCCATAAAGATTGTGCTATATAAACAAGAAGACATATATAAATTTAAACAAAACTGATATATGTCATCATCTTATTTTTCAATACATCGTGTCGTCACATTTACATAAATAATAATCACATGGACCATTAGTTCCATTCTCCCACCGGACGCCACCAGACTTACACGCGACATGTGCCTTTACGCAACACTACTATTATATCAAAATCATTGATCCACATGTCCTTTCCGTCACACTATTTTACCTTTTTATCTAAGTGAAATTATTTCTTTCTAATATCAAAAGTATTAAGAAAAGATACATTAATATTGTTGAAAAAGTAGAATTTAATATTATTTTTCTAATGTTTCCTTTGGTGGCGGTTATGTTGACACCACATATTTTACTAACCATACCACATTTTAATTATACTCTTCGTCCTTTATATTTTTAATTTTTTATACTTACATCATTAACTTATTTTTTGTTATATCTTTATCTTTAATATCTTATTATCATGAAATGTTATGTCGAATGATATCTTGATTCTAAAAATTTCATTACGAGATTTGCTTAAAATTTTTAAATAAACAAAAATCTAATAGCTGATGATACACAATTACGTATTTTGATGTGATTTTAAGATACAAAAATCAAAATTTTCTAAATATATTCGATCATTAAAAATATAAGAGGATAATTAAATCAAAATTCAAGAAAACCTATAGCAAAAACTTTTAGTGCCTTAAATATTATAAGAAACAAAGATTATGGATGTTTACATTAATAAAAATATGGTGTGTTTAGTAAAAGAGCAATTCTAAAGGGACATGAAAATGGAACATTATTAGGTGACATTCTCATGTGGCACACATTTATTGGGTGATGATTACATGGCTACTTTTTCGTCATCTAATACAAGTGTGCCATATAAAAATGTCACATACCCCCTAGAATTTTTCTCAGTAAAACGAGTGGTGTAGATATAATTAGGCTTATTAATTTCACTCTAATACTCCCTCCTCGAATGAAAATGGTATTCTATCTATTTTCATATATATTAAGAGAGTCCAACTAATATTTTTGAAAATGTGAAATATAAGAACATTTTTCTTTAATGTGCTCATTCATTTATTTATTATTCAACTTTAATAGTTCTTATTTATTGATATCAATGCACATTAAATAGAGACACAAAAGAAAATTAAGAGACTATAAGTAATGAAAATAGACCATAATTCAAGATTGATAAAAAAGGAAAAGTGAACTATTTTCATGCGGTGGAGGGAGTAGTTTTATTTCATTGAAAACAATGTACAATAAATAGGGCATTTTTTCAATGGAGTCAGATAAGACTATGTAAGGGCCAACTCCCAATTATAAGAAGATAAGTAGAAAGCCACATGCGGCTTGAGGGTTTCACATATGTGATGACTTATGACTGGTAATTGGGCTTCTTTATAGAACCCTACTTGACTTTATAGAAAATGAGCTAAGTAGAGACAATATGAGAAAAACTTATATTTCAATTATATTTTAAAAGAAAAATGACTTGTTTTGATAGGATGGACAAAAATAGGATACACGTTTATTTTTCTAATATCGAAGGAGTATGAAGATTCCTTCTAAGCTTGAATGCTAAAATTCTAACTATGATGAGTAATGTGAAAGCAATTAATTAATGAATATTTTCATGCGATTCTTGTTAGCTGGGATACTTTTCCTTTCTTTTTTCAAATTTTATAAAGAATTTTATAAAATTTAATTCACCGTTCATTCCTCTTAATAAGGCAGCCTAGTTTAAGTCAAAGATTTAATTATTTAAATACAAAACTTGTCAGTTTGATTGGACCTTAAACAAGCGACGGAAGGGGTTATTAATATTTTTTTTTAAAGGGAAAGGGATTATTGATTTTGATAATGTGTGAATGCAGTGAATGCATATTAATTAATAGAAGAGCTATCAGCCTCTTTTTGGATGACTTTAACTTCCCAGTTTTTTCTTTCTTTTTCTCCCCCTCTCCCCTGTACAAGTGTTTCTAAAAGAGCCATATTAGGCCAACTTTCTTTTTTGATACAATTAAGGGAACTCTAGAGAGGAGTATACAGACTTCAAGTCTAAGGTCTCGTCCTGATAAGAAATGCTATTAGGCCAACTTCTTTAGAAAAAAATAAAAAAACTCTTGTAATAAGATAAAACACATTTAGAAAATTATAGAAACATATCTGAGAACCACTTTTGGGTTCTAACAGACTGGCTCGGCCGGGTTCAAAACTCTAACTAAATGAACTCTAAACCTATTGGAGCAATTTTAATGTAATTGGGAAAAAAAAAAGAAAGAGTAAAAAAGTTACAGGGGAAAAATAAATGGGACAAGAACATATTTCTAAATAATGAAGGGGAAAATTAGGGGGATTGGATATTTCACCCAAGGTAGAATTGCTCTTAGTGAATAAATAGTCGTTTCCAATTGACTCGACTACTTGGTTACTGAAAGTTCTTTCTTTGTGACATCTTTTTAGCTTCTCCTTCCCATGACATAGCTTTTTGAAGAATTAAACCAAGATTTAAAAAAAAAAAAATACACACACTACATTTAGAAATTTATCTAAAATGAACTGATCTCCATTCTTTTTTTTTTTAAATAACTGACGCGGTTAGGAATTTACTTTTACCTTTTCAAAGATAATGTCAAATTGGCTTGAAGGCAAATCTTTCATCGTTGACTTAACGGTCCAATTAGTGGCGATTAGAATAAGTCTATCTAAAAGAATAATCACAATTAATTGTGTGACGTTATGGTACACCACCAACTTTCTCTGTCACCCTTCAATAACTCAACTACCCAATTTAGTAAACTATAAGTACTATCTTACTTGACATTAATTCGAAATTATAATTTACTCCTTTCACATTTATATAAATGTCGTTCTATGTTATTATGACTTTATCATATTCAACTTACCAAATGTCAGATAAGCACCGAAATAGAAGTTGCTCACATGCATAAACATGCTCCGCACCTTAATCGATTGCTAATAAAGGAAAATCTATCGAACTTACTAATCTCTCTGGTCGAACAAATTAAACAAGAAAATAAGTCCCCATTAGTGATCTATTTCTATTTTGTTAATTTTGGACCCACATATATAAAATGCGGTAGGATAAGTCAATACTTGTATTTATGTTTGAAAGAAATTTTTGTTATTCTATTTTGTTAATTTTGGACCCACAAATATATAATGCGGTAGGATAAGTCAATACTTGTATTTATTTGAAAGAAATTTCTGTTAAAAATAGAATTTTTTAAGGTTAGAATATGAAGAAAAAGTCACTGAATTACATATACAGAAGATAACCGATAGAAATCTCGACTAGTCGACATAAGTGTCTCACTCTGTCTTGGAAATACACAAATGAATTTGCACCTTCCATTCATTAAATTAAGAGGGGCAATTTCTTAAACAATTAATGTTAAGCTCAATAATTGTAATTATTTTAAATTTTGGTCAAATAAAAGTAATATATATTATTGTCCTTGAAAGAAATATTATATATGTCATCTCATGACAATTACCTCTCTTTGATTCTATCAATTTCAAAATGTTGCCCCAGTTCAAAGCTAAAAATCTAATCAAAACCTTCCTGTTTTGATGGACATACATAATAAGAATAATTCTACGAGGATATTAAAAGAGGACATTATTTGGTGACATTTTATGTGACATATTTGTATTGTATGATAAAAAAGTAGCCATGTAATTATCACTCAATGAATGTGTGTCGCATGAGAATGTTACCTAATAATATGTCATTTTCATATCCTCCTAGAATTGCTCATATAATAATTATATGTCACTTGTCGAATACTAAATTTTTTTGTGTTTTTGAAACTTGACTGAATATAAGTCCTCTCCGATCATAATAAAGAATTGATTTGGTATACATAAGAATAAATTCATAAATTGAATCATATTTCAACACTTCTAGTCCACATGAATTTCTAAAGGTAGAAGTTAGCAAAGTGTGTACGTGTCTTACATACAATTTCTAAGAAGCAAACTAAGATATATACAAATTATAGAACTACAAGCATTTTCTCTTTTGATATATATTTTCAAACTGCTTCCATTTTCAATTTTTTAAAATATTGAAAACTTACTTACTAGTTCATTTTTAAGAATGCTGTTTATGAAACTTTATAAGGAAAATTCAAAAATTAGTTTGAGTGAATCATTTGAACACACTTTAAAAGGAAAAATTTTATAAACAAAACTAAGCAAAAAAATTTACCATTTTAGTGTTTTTGAAAGAAGAAAAACAAACTAAGGGTATATATTTCTCTGAAAATGTTCTACCGCCACTTGACACGCAGCATCATACCTTGTGATATGACGTACCACATGGCATGCCACATAGGCATTTGTCTGACGGTAGACCATTAGTTACTAGTATGTTCTCTTTGAAAATGGCCTGAGGCTCTTTTCAATTTGTTTTTTAAATTTTAAAAACACAATAAATTAACATGTTTTAGAAATAGGAAAAAAAATTGTGAAGAAAACTCAAGTCAGTATCTTGCTATTGTGAACAGTGTTTTAAAAAGCTTACAAAGGCGGTGCTTATATTTGAAGTTTAGACTTCATGTTTTGTTAAGCTTTATGTTTTATCATGTATTTATGACACTTTTATCATGTATTGGGGTGCTTAAGTGCGCTTAGACTCAATGCTCGACCTTGATAATTTTTTACTCCTTAAGCTTTTAGAGCATTGATTATGAATGTCTCAATGTATAAGCTTGAAAACACTAAATTTTTTCTTATATTACACTGGACAAGAAAGCAGAAAATAAATTCAAAGTAACTCAAAACTAAAAGTTAAAACAAGAAAAGAACTAATAATAATCTCTCTCTCTCTCTCTCTCTCTCTCTCTCTCTCTCTCTCTCTCTGTATTGTATTGTATATAATGAGCATAAAACTGAAGATGAATTTAAAATTTAAAACTGAAAACTTGGCAGAGATGGGGGAACATATACTTATATCGATTTCTAATCCCTATGTACAACAAGTGATAATAATAATTATTATTAATATAGCTAGTATTTAGTAAGAATAATTAGTAAATAATTTATTTATTTTTTTTTAAAGAGAAGATCATATAAATACCCAAAATAATTGGGACCCACAGAAGGGGTAGCCTCCCTTTACATAAAACAAAAGGATTAAAAAAAAAAACATATGAAGAAGCAGGGAAACAAAATAATTTGATTATTACTGAAGAATATTTGAGTATCCAACAAAATTAAATTAGCATGCTGATTGATGAAAAAGGCTAAGATTGCAGGGAGAAAGAGAATAAAGGCAGCAATTATTTCATGCTACAGATCCGAAAATTAGCCGGTAAGACACCATTATTTTGCTCTTTACAAGTGTATTTCTTATGCAAGCTCATATTACATGACTTCTCTTGCTATTCTACTCTTTTTTCTTTTTTAAATATATACATGTCCCATATGTGCACCGTTGGTATGGCACAACGATCTAAAAGCTAACGATATGTACCAATATTGCATATTAGTGATAAGTTTTTTTGATGTGACACAGACAAATCCTGATACTCAAGTTTTTGACGACACTTATTTGAACACATAGCGCACTTAGACCACCACTTGAACATAAGCACGTCTAGGCCACGTCTTGATCAATGTGAGGGTGCTGAGGCGCGACAAAGCATGAAGAGAGAGTCTACATAGAGTACAAATGTTATTCCGAGTTTTTTTTAGAATAAGTTGAAACCTTTTCTTCCCAAAAGGTTTTTGGGTTGATAAATCGGTTAGTGAAAGTTGAGTTGCTTAAAATTTTTATTTTAAAAAGAAAAACAAAATAAGTTGTATTCAGATTATAATCATATATATGGTGAGCTATAAAATAATCTACAAGAGTTGAAAACCCACCACAACTCAAATTAATATAATGAATATTAATCATTGATCATGATTAGATAATATGGTTTTCCATTCTATTTCGGTATGAAGAAAATGCATTCACATACTATTCGAGGCTAAGTACGTATGATTTACATCGTATTTTTATTAGTGTTTCGGAAGTACTTTTTCGAAGTCTTGCCGAGCAAGATGCGTCTTAGGTTGACATAGTGTGATTTGTCAGATATATTTGGGTCATATGGGATTTTCCCGTTCTCTCTCCTAATTGAGAGAAGCATGTTCCAAATCACATGTAGAGGAATAACGAGGATTTTGGAATTAGTTATAAATTAGTTCTGTGGAGATGTGTGTATATATATATATATATATATATATATAATTATAATTAATAAGCCAGTTTGAAGAAGGCAATTAAAGAACATTATTGCTTTGCTGTTGTGATTCTATATTGATAAAACAAAAGATAGATCCAAGAAAAGAGGGCCATTGGATACTATGGATTGCATGTGAATGGGAGAAGTGCACAACATGCAAACAGGCATTTCCAAATATAACTCATTTTCACATCTACTCTGTGTTTCTGAATTTTCTCCCATCTTTAATTAATTAATTAATTAATGTTGATTAATTATGTGGACAACCTGTTTTTATTATTTTCTTTTGTCATTTTCCATTTCAATGATTGGTGTTTGAATGGAAAATCTCGTATTTTAGTATGGAAAATAAACTAGATCTTCTTGTGCTAATCTGAAAGATGAATCCGTTGGGCAACTGATTACAATGGCGGTTGCATTATTTATAGTAGAAGGATGTCTTTTTTTCAAATTTAAGACACGTGACACAGTGTGAAATTGTCACATTTCATATGGATTACATTATGAAGAAAAGCTTCACATGAATTACATCATGATTACAATTTGATGATGTCATGTTATAACTTCACGTCTTCTAAATTTAAAAGATAACACACATTAGTTCAACCTCGTGGCTACCATAATATATCAATGGTCAAAATGTGTAACCATATTAGCAATATCATACAGTTTCATTCTATTTCAAATTTAAATTTAGTCAAATCAATCACATATTTTGTAAGATCATATCGTGTTTATGCAAATGTTCACAGTTCAACTTCTCTCTCTTTTCAACCAAAAATTAAGAGCACATCAGTACCATCTTATTGCTCATTAGATAGCAGTGGATCAAAATTTTCGTGCATAGGACTACATGCAATCGTCTTCCCATACATGTCTTGCTAAGTTGTAGCTTTGTAAGAAATACTAAAGTATGTCTGGCGCATTATTGAAGTGTACCTGTCTCATCAGATGTCCACCCCCACCCAACAGGTGAGGACACCTCGAAAACTAAAGTAACATATATAATGTGTCATTTCGTTTTTCTATGTGGTCTCACTTTATTAGACGAGTTATGAGTATATGATAGACATAGACTAGTTTATCGCTCTGCGCCACTAAATTTATCTCCTAACATACTCTTTCATTTTTGTTACGACAATAATAATGATTCCAAGATATTTATATACTATGCATTTTTTTTAAATACTAAATTTACTTCACAAATGAGAAGTTATCGAAACTTCTAAACTTAAAACATCTCAAAAGCATAAACATATTTTTATTTTTTGGAACATATAAACAAAATTCTTTTACTACAAGTTATATAGTAGCTTAGAAAAGATTACGGCTGACAAGTTATGACTCTTAAAAGTGTGTTAGTTTCTAGCTTTAGAATTCCACGAAAGCACAAGGAAAGTCAACCCAAATGTTAATTTAAAAATACACAAAGAATAGTCAACAGAAAATACATTAAACTAGTAATTAATTTATTATATATGTGATTTTGAAGTGTGAACACTAAAGATAACAACTATTTACCCCGTTATTCTTCGATAGTTACCGGCAAAAGCAATCTAATTAGAACAAGAAAAAGCAGAAATAATTATTGAATGAATAAATGTGTATGGCTAATTGTTATTTAAATAAATTGAATTGTTTGATTTATTTATTTATTTTGTAAATTAACCACTCAACACTACGTGTATTTGATTTTTGTTTTGTCATTTTACTGTAGTAGAAAAACAAATTATTACAGGTTCTTTGATTTTTTTTTTTTAACTGGCTGTATACATATATATATTTATAGATATATATGTTTTGTATTTTAAATTAATTTGTAAATTGTGAAATTTAATATATATATATATATATCAATTCATAGCATTTAGTCAAAGAAAAGGCTTCAAAATATATTAAAGTTTCGCCTTTGTGTTATCGAATTTTTTTTTATCTATTTACTTATTATAATTTTGATAATAAAAAGAAGAGTGAATTTATCAGCTGTTTGTATTCTGATATCTCGTGTAAGTTGTAATTATTTTCTAGAAGGTCACCATAACGAAAACCTTTTATTCATTTCGCTCTTCCCCAATAATATATATTATTTATTTATTTTTATTTATTTATTTTTTGGGTGGGGGAATACAATCGGTCTAATGTCTAACATCTAACACCGATGGTGATGGAGTCTTTGACGCCATGATATATGTGAGAGCTTGTTCTTAAACATGATCTCTCACTAGACGTTTCGTTGAATTTATAACTTTAAATGCTTACACGGAGATCATTAAGAATCCACAGCACTAATTGGGAGGTGCTCCCCATAATGCGCCATTTTCGGCAGCATGGGGGAGTCTCTCCCAACCACAAAAATTTTTTTTTTCTTTTTTCTGGGAGGGCGGGGGCTCCCCCAATGCTAATGCTGCCATCTCTGGCAGCCTCTCCTCTATTTTGTTGTCGGAAATGTCAGCATTCACCCCCTCATTAGTGTTGTCATTTTTCGGCATCCACTTTTTGGTCACCGGTGCGATCGTTCTCGGCAGGGAAGGGATGAGTAGGTGTTTTCTTTTTATTTTTTTAATTTTTTATTATTTTTAAATCTTTTGTTTTTAAAATTAAAAAGTAAAAGGATATAACGGTAATTTTATGAGAAAGTTAACGGTAATATTAACGGAATCCTTAAAAAAAAGACCTATCGTGCTGATTTATGAAATGGTAGAAACCCAACTGATTCTTAATTCAAAAGTTGAGACCCCCATAAAATTTTAGAAATTACAAATTTTGAGGGTGTGTATAAAATCTGGAGTGTATACAAATAGATCCTCATAAAATTTTGTAACAGAAGTTGCTTTTTCTTAATAATACTGATACCTTAGGACACCTTAAGAACTAAATAAATGAATTTCTTAACAATAGTTCATAGTTGGACATGAAATTAGACACAATAGAATGTGGCTGTGCAACTATTTAAATTTGCTAAAAAAGTTTGTATATCCAGACAATTAAACTCGACATCTAAACTATATAACTAGATAACTAGAAATGTCTATGACGAATAAATGAGTTAGTGGTAGAGACAACATCTTATTCAAAATCTGGTCGCTTTTTAAAAGGGTTTCGAAAGCTGGTTATTTTTGTTCTTGCCATATAAAATTTTGCCATTTTCGAAAAATCTCTTTAATATTTTATTTTAGTAATAATTATCAAATTCAACTCATTAAATAAAGACAAATTAAGTGGATCACAATATATCTTCCCGATATACTTCTTTGTGAAAAAAGCAAAGTAGGCCATGTATTTAAATAGATGGCATACAATTCAAACACCAAGATGAAATTTTTTTTTTAACAAACGTGTTACAAAGTGTAATAAGTAACAAATGCCAGATAGGTAGGGCTGTGCAAACGGGTTTCGGTCCCGAGTTTTTAAAGGACCAAGACCGGACCAAATATTTTCGATTCGGTCTCAGTCTCGGTCCCAAAAATGGCAAGCCCAAAAGGTTTCGGTCCCTGTTCGGGCTCGGGTAATGAATTCGGTTTTTTCGGACTTTTCCGGGCTTGTGAAAAAATTTTCTATAGACTTAGTAATGTAAAAACACATATAAGCAAAGTTTAGAACAAACAAATAGAAGGGTTTTATGTGCAATAAAAGTATTAACATGCCTCCGTAAGGTAGAAGTACTGGACTTACTTGTATTTTCCTTTTTTTTTTTTTAACAGATCTAAAATTATTAAATATTTGAAATATGTATCCTAAATTAGAAAATAAATGTAAAAATCATAAATATTATATCTACTTTATAATTTTAACAATTTTACGATACAATTTTGATATTTTCAAAAGGTAAAAGATGGATGATTTCAACTTTATTATACATTTATGGGGATTAAATATTACAAAAATGATGTAATTGTCAAAAATAAATAACAATTACCACTTAAAATAAAAGTAAGAAAATTCATTTTACACTTTTTTCCAATAAGAAAACCACTTAAATAAATTTAAAAATGTATAAGCACAATTTTCCATATGTATATATAAATAGATATATTTTATATAATAATAGCATATAACTTAAATAGAGTCAACAAACATATTATAAATTTGAACAATTTTCTTTAACAAAATCCTTACAATGTTACAAATTCTAGTAACATTATATATTAACACAATTGTTCTTGGCTATTGCTTAAAAATAATAAAATAATGATGATTTTTAAAGAAGTTTATTGGTTAAAAAATTTCAACTTGAAAAAGAAATTTAGTGGTATTGCTTTAACTTTTTAACTATCCCACATTGAAAGTTTTGTAAAAAAACAATATGATTAGAGCTTATAAATAAGATGGGTCTTTGTGCAAGTGACTATGTAAAGGAAATTTTGTCGACTTTGAGGCAAATTAATAATTGTTTTGATCCTTTATATTTAGTTTTAAGTTAAATGATTGTCCTACATTGAAAGTTTTGTAAAAAAGTAAAACAATTGGGGCTTATAAATAAGATAGACCTTTGTGCAAGTGACTATGTAAAGGAAATATTTTTTATTCTTATCTCTTGTGTATTATGAAAAGTGAAAACTGAATTTCAATTTATATATTAAAAAAAAAGAAAAAAGTCAACCGGTCTTTGACCGGTTTCCGAGTTTTCAAAAGAAAACCCAGGACAGGACCGGACTGGACCGGTCATTTTGGCAGCAAAGCTCAGACCGGACTGGCATGTTTAATTCGGTTTTAGGCCGGTTCAATTAGTCCCGATTTTTTTACACACTCTTACATATAGACAATAAGGGCCAAAGTGAGGCCAGCATCTTGTGCTCATGCACATCTAAACACAACGCTTATTAGAAAAGAGCTAATGAGTTTAGGGACGAAATCTTCAATTTTCATCCACATTTTTCGAGCCACATAAGTCACAACATCTCTCTAACGTATTATAGTTTTGTTTTAAGTATTTTTACTCCATTTAGTTTTAAGTATTTTTACTCTATTTAAATGAGATGTATTACCTGGTATTGTCTATTAAAATTGTTGGTTGAAACTTAGTATTCCCTCCGCCCTACAAACATAATCTGGTAGGTAATTTTACGTGGATTAAGAATTAGTAGGTAATGTTGTTAGAATATTTAATTTTACCTTATTTTTTCATATATACCCTTGTTTCATTAATTGTTTGAAATATTTTCAATGTATAAGTAGTTGAATAACAATAATTAATTAGAAAGATGTATAGAAATGAAACATTAAATACATGTTTAATATGGTAAGTGGACTATCTTTTTAAAACGGATAAAAATAAAATAACGGACTATCTTTTTGAGAAGCATGGAGTAACAATTATAAACACTGTGAGTCCAAAAGCAATATTAACATCAGGAGTAAGACAGAGACACTAGTCCCGCTCACACACCGCGCCACGGCAACCAGGGTAGACACACCCAGGTGGGGGGAGCAATTTGACCAGGACAATGACGATCATTATATCGGACAATGACAATCAATATGATATAAAGGCCATGCAAGAGTTACTAAAGGCTACTTTCAAATAGAAATGGGTAAAAGGCAGAAAGACGAAAAGAGGGATGTGAAATGGATCCGTAGCCGTGGTTTATAATAGCAATACGAAACTGGACCTCATTTACAAAAGCCTGGTTTGTAAAAATGACTTTTGAGCGATAAACAGATCAACAAACATGAAACTACAATATAAAGTCTTGACATAGCAACAAGTCCAAAAGCCTCAGATAGGACAAACGATAAAAGATCAACACCAGAAACCTGCATCTACTTAAGAAGTTAAAGGAATCTCTCTACGCTTGTACCTCACCATGACCTTTCCTTTCACACCCACAACCATGGCGTTCCAGTCAATCTCTGGAAACGGTGAAATCAGCTCCATCTCAAAATTTCTCACCAAATGGCTCCAGATTGCTTTTATTTGAAGATATGCAAATGGCTCTCCCAGACAACCATGTCTTCCACCACCAAAGGATATATAAGAGAAAGCTCCAGCCACCTTGTCCTCTTCTCTACCAGGGGCAAACCTGTCCGGGTCATATTTATCTGGATTTTTATAGATGTGTGGGAGCCGATTTGCGAAAGCTGGCGACGTGGCCACAATGTGTCCCTTTGGAATGTCATATTCCACACCTTCTTGAGTCGTCACGCTAAAATCAGAGTGTGAGCTGCGAAGAAGCATTATCAGAGGCGGGTGGAGTCTTAGAGCTTCTTTTATGCATCGATGGAGAACTTCCATCTCTGACAAAATATCATGCTCAACATTGTTCCCATGCTTTTGGACCAAATTCTTCTGCTCCTCCAGCACAGCTGACATGAACGTTGGGTTGCACAGGAGATATGCCCCAGTCCAGCTGGAAGTAATAGAGCTTGTGTGCTGGCCTGCAAAAAGAGCTGCAATAAGGAGCCCAGTCACCTCTGACTCAGTTGTTGGCCGCCCATCTTTGTACTTGGAATCCATGAAGCACTGCAGCATATCATTCTCCGTCTTGCCAGTCTGTTTACGAGAAGCTATGATTTTTGCGAAAATTTCAGCAAGTCTTTTGCGAGCTTGATCACGACGACGGTGTGCTGGAATAGGCAGATATGGAAATATCACGCTAATGGGAAGCATTCCGTTATCAAGATCGTGAAAGAGTGCAGACACATCGTCAAAGAGCTTATTGCGAACTTCTTCCCCTAACAGACATCTACTGGCTGTCAGTATGATTAGATGCTCTAATTCATACTTTAAATCAATTTCACCACTGTTTCCCCATTTGGAGAAATACTCCTGCACAAGGTATAACAAATGACATTATATGTTATAACATTTCTACAAAGTACTCTCTGCCTATAAAGGGAATTTACTATTCATAAGCTTTGGTCCCAAACAATGTAGGTTTACAAACTTACTTTTTTATTTTTAAACTTCCATTCATATTTATTCTATTTTGACAAAATTGTATGGCAGATAAATCAAAGAAAAATGAAACTTAACCCATATGGAATAGCTATAAATATGAATGTGCCACCAGTTGTAGACTTCAAAAACTGGAGGTCAACGTGTCACTTTTCACTTCTTCAGCAGCAAACCAATATTTCAACTTTAGTTCAAATGAATCAGAATTATAACCTCTCAATTCAATTGTTCTTTTATCCCTAATGGTTCGTTTTAATCCAATTTTCTGTTACTTTTGAATTAAAATTAAATAATAAATATCAAATCGTAGGTTTCAACATGAAATTGATCCTGAACTAAAATGGAACAGCCAACCACGAATGTGCTTCCTATTCTAGGATTCAAAAAGAGGTAAGCTTTTAACTTTTCGCCTTCCTTCCAACAACAACCCAGTCTTCTCAATTTAGTCCAAATGAATCACAATTATAACTATAAATTATCAACTTAGTTGTTTTTTATAACTAATTTAAACTGACTTTCTTTTTCTGTTTGAATTATAAAATAAATAATAAATACCTCCACCTTCCACATAAATTCAGTTAAGCCCCAATGATTTTTCACATCTACTTTAATTAATTCAATCAAGTGAAATAGGCATTACTGTCATTTATTATTTATTTTATAACAGTTCAAATTATTTTGTGCTAAATTAAAACTAGATCAGGTGCATCGCAGATTCCCACAACTAGCTAATCTAAAAAGTGAATGAATTGGATTAAGCGAAAATCTTAGGGCCCTATTCTCTTTGTTGCTTTCATGATATTTCAATTTCAGTTTTTCGAAACACTGAGAACTTGTTCAGTTTCGTATTTCTAAGAACACATTTTTTTAAATCAAGGAATTTTTTTTTTTTTTAAATCAATGTAAAAATAATAATATTAATAAAAAGATGAAAACACTAAAAACAAGGAGGAAAAAAGAAGACAGTTTTTCCCTCCTTCAACTACTCTCAAAACAAAAGGCAAAAATCAAATTCAAAGCTCAAAACTGAAACCTAAATTACTAAGAGAACAAGACCCCATTTCTTCCTATTATTACCAAACCATTTCTATTTGAAAGGAGATCATGAATGGGACATATCTATCAATTGCCTTGAAATAAATAGTTGAAATAAATAGCAAATTGTTCAGATGCATCTTTCCACATGGTCAACAATGACTCCCTCGGCCATAAATATGGCTTATGCATTATATTTTGGCCAAGGATTCCTCTAGATTTGAACTCAGCTAAACGATAATGAAGAGTCAAAACCTGTACGCTTGAACTCAAAGGAGTTGATATATAAATGCAGGAAAATACTTGAAAGTACCTCCGCTTCTCTAACCATCTGGTCCACATAACCTTTGAGCTTATTAGCTCTTAGGGCCTCGGTGAAAAACCTGAACTGTTCCTGCCTAATGGAATAATCCACATCAAAAACCACCCCGGGTCCAAAAGTGGGCACGTTGAACTGGTACACCTCTTGCTGGCTGAGATCGGACTCGGGCGCCTTGAAGAAATGTGCAGATACCTCTGGCCCAATAAAGAAAGTGATATTCTTGTTGAGTAATTTCAGAGTAAAGACAGAACCAAGCTTTGGGTACTCTTCCCTCAGCATCACCACAGGCCCCTTCAAGAACCGGACCAGCCCACCAAGCACCGGCCAGGAATTGACCACCGGCGGCAGCCGGTTCTTCGATCTGGGCATTATCAATGCGGAAATCAGTTTTGCACAATCAGAGTGGCCACAAGCAAAATACCCACATTCCATATTTTGTTGTTGTTAATCGATTCAAGTTCCATCGTTACTCGAAATCCAGTCCAATGCTCTGCAAGTTGAAGATATGAGACGGATTGAGGTTAGATCTCTATGTCTAGATTAGATCAACATACCAACATAATTAATCTATTCTATTATTTTTGTTCGCTACACCATGGGTCGTGGAAATTGACAATTGCAAATTGAAGAGCGAAGCAAACAGGGGATTCAGAACCCGAAAAGAACAAAAGTAAAAGACAATGAAAACTCATTCTTCGCTTACCTGGAAGGGGACGCAGAACTAATGGTTCGTCGGCGAAAAACTCTAGCGAGAGGAGCTGATTACGGCATTGGGAGTGAAAAGCGTGTGAGTGGACTGTCGAGAGTGAAACGAAGGGCAGTGAAGAGCAGCGTAGGACTCGTATGTTTAAACCTCTTTATTTTTTCTTTTTATAAATTTATAAATTCACCTTATAATTGAGGATTTGTTAACTATTTAACAATTATTACACATTTTAAATATTAATTAAATTTTCACTACTTACTTTTACTCATTATAAATAAATTTTATTTATAAATTATAAAAATAAAAATCTTCAAACAAACTCTTGTCCTCTGGAATGGGATTGGTATAGAGAATCTGTGGCCTAACCAGATTTTGTGGGCGGCCCCAGATCCAACTCTAAATTTTTTTTTTGTTATTTCGGACGCAAGAGGGGAGGGGGGATGGTTAAGCGTGTTTCAACACGTGACTTTCTATTTGAAAGGTGAAAACTCAATGTAAAAGCATTTATATACATGTAGTGTTAAAATTAATTATTTATATAAGTAAAAAGTAAGATTCTTAGTGAATATTAAAAGTTATCTAAGTAAATTAAATTTAACTAATAATTAGTGTCATATTAGTGATTTTAGTTAACAGTGTTAAATTTAATAATTAATTCAATAATCACATGACGGGCCAATTACAATTTAATTAAAAAAAAGAGAAATGAAATCACATAAAGTGTTAAGTTTATTGTTAACTTTAGTAATAAAATTAACAACTTGTTAAATTAAATATTTTTAATAACTACTTTAACACTATCAATGTAAGTTTTTTTTGAGTTATTAACTAATAACTTCACTAACAGTCTACTTTAATACTATTAATGTGGATATTCTAAGGGACACAAAGGGAGAAGAGGGCTAGGTCAAGGGATAGGTGTAGTCAACCTAATTATTATTGACAAATTTATTTAGATAAACATATGAATAAAAGCAATGAGTGATTTTAAGGGAAGATCAAAGTCAATTTTAAGAGTAATAAAATAATTTAAACACTCTTTTAAAGTAATTATATTCCAATCACAAAAAATTAACTATTACACTACATTATCATTCCATCACAAATTAAAAGTAATTTCGATAAATACACTATAAGAATTTTACAAATATAACCTCCTTAGTTTTAAAAAGGTAATAAAATATGTTAAAAAGTAATAAAATATAATTGGGAATTTTTATATCTCATTTCTACTTCTCTCACCACTAATCCAAAACCATCCCATTGAATGGAGAGGGGGGAAAATGGAAATTCACTCAATCATATTTAGGATTTAACACTCAACCATATTCATGATTTAATTCATTTTCATTTTATTTCAATTCTTGTAAGAAAAGAATGTCTTCCTCTACATGGAGGGGACATTCTTACGTGGCGCTGAATTGACAAGGAATAATGGAGCCCAAAGCCTATAAAACTGATGCAATCCAATTAGGGTGATCCACCACTTAAGCCACCTAAACCCGCCCCTTGCCCAACCCCAGGGAAAATAATAATAATAATAATAATAATAATAATAATAAGTCTGACTTGACTTGACTCGACTCACCCCATTTCTCTTTCCCCAATTTCTATGGGATATTCTATGGTGTCTTAAGGACACCATTTATGGAGTATAATTAGGTGCAGTATATAATTAGGTGCACCATTTATTGGGATATTCTAATAGGGGGCCGCCACATACCCCCTTCGGACACCATAGACGAACCGCAATTTCCATAGTTCGTTCCTCCCAATGGAACTCCCCAAAATAAATCCCGGCCATTCACCTCTAGAAGTTGACGGAAGCATGTTTTGTTTATATTTCAGTTTTCATCTTTAAATTCATTTTTAGCTTTTTAAGATATTGAAAACTTACTGATATTCATATTCTAAAAATACCTTTTGAAAACAAGGAAAGTTGTGTAAAGAAAACTCAAAGTAAAATTTTGTCATTTTGAGTTTTTCAGTATAAAAATTTGAAAATGTTGAAAACAATTAAAATAAATCATTATTTTCTTCTTTTCCTTAATATTTACTTTTAAAAGAAAATACTAAAAATAAATTTAAAAATGAAAAATGAAATATAAGCAGAGCATGTCCTAAAAAATAACAAAGTTATTAGCCCGTTATTCTTGGATCATGATCGGAAGAAGGAATCTAACGAGAACAAGAAAGAGCAGAAGTAATTCTTGAAAGAATAATTATTATTTAATTGAAATGTTATGCCATAAATAAACTGAATTGTTTGATATATTTATTTATTTTGTAAATTAACCATGCAACACTACACGTATTTGATTTTTTGTTTTGTCATTTTACGGAACTAGAAAGAAAAATTATTAAAGGTTCTTTGATTTTTTTAACTGGCTATATATATATATATATATATACACACACACAACATACTAGGTGTAGTATGTGCGTTGCACGTGTCTCGGAGTTTTCGTTTTAAAATCAATAGTCCAAATCGTTTATTTTTTGTTTAGTTTTTAAGACCAAACCAAACGGATAAACATTTTTATTTAGGATTGACATATTTCTTTGAAACTAACAAATAAAACTGAAAGGTGTTTGAATCAAGGCGGAGGCTTTAAAGCCATGCCAAAATTGTTGTGGCATTGAAAATAAAATTCCAATATGAAGAAAATGCAACAAGTTTTGATGTTTTAATATTTTTTGTCGGCAAATAATGAAACACAAATTTACTTTGAAAGTGTAAAAAAAAAAAAATAGGGAAAAGAAAAGAAAGAATGAAACCTGAGAACGGCAACAGAAACTCGGGGACGAATCAAGTAAATATTTTATGTGCTCTTCTGTCATTTGAAACGCAACTATGAATATTTAGAACTCCACCAAAAGAACATATCATACATAAAAAAAAAAAAAAAAGTAATAGTCTCGATACTTCCAAAAGAAATCAAGAAACTACACAAAAGACAAGCAAAAGAAAGAAAATACCTAGTCACTGTACTCAGCTGCTTCCAAAAGTGGAAAACAAGTAACCAACAAAATCCAAAATGGTAACTACTGCAGCTGAAAAAACAATGAACCTATAAGACTTTTAGACGTCCATGAACCTATAAGCACAGCTTGAATTACGGATTGCCCTCTTGCTTCCAAGATATAATAACAACCGGTTCTCGTAATCCACGAACCTATAGGTATGTTCAGACGTGGAGTTGTAGCGTCGATCCCTTTCCCATGGTTCATTAAACCTAATATTTCACCAAACCTAACACCGTATCTATAGAATGTTTAAGATGCAAACTTTCCATACATATGTCCATAATTCTAGAAAACGGTGGCGACAATTTCAGCAACACATGCTTCCAAGCTGCAACGAAATTCCTAGCATAAAGAAAGAAGTAAGTTTAGAAGATTATAAGAGGAAAAGATACGAGAAAAGGACTATGAAAAATTGAATCTGAAAGTCCAGAGACACCATGGTCATTTTTACCACTACTGACTGTGAAGAATTAAAAATTGCTTTGTCTTCTTCCGATCATAAATCTACACTTACACAACATATTTTCACAAAAGAAAACATGGGAAGTTTAATGTGGTCGAAATCAATTAGCAAATACAGAAATGAAAATGAATTGAGATGTTTGCTAAATAGTTGGAAAAATTTTCACATGGATAAATTCAAGGCAAGATCGGAAGATCTTTTCTTTCTGAGGCATACTGTTCAACCAAAAAGCACTAAAAAGGATAGCGGCTTCAATAATTATGAGTTCGGCTTTCAGTCTTGCTTTAAAATGCTGCCTCATGTTGGTCTTCTGTGATCATTAGGCTGTATTATAAAAATTCCAATTTATAGTTCACCCTGCCTTATCTGTCAAATGTTATTGTAAATTCATATGTTTCCCACTTTATCTACCAAATGTTATTTTTCCCAAAGAAAATGAATGCAATAACATCTACTTTCCTGCACAACAATTAAATGGTGGCCTTGTGTGTACAATTAATAGTGTTTCTCTATGGGAGTTCATCTTACCTTACTTGTTTCCTTCACATTCAACTTATGCATATTATCATTTAACAACTGAATAATTAGTCCAAAAAACATGATAGCACATCTTACAATAGCAACATAGGGCTTGTCTTTTGACATTTAAGTATTTCCCTATCACATAATATACATGTCTTATGATTGCTACACAGATCTTGCTGTTAGATCTTATAAGTGTTTTCCCAGCACATGCTCAATATGCACTAGCCTTATGCTTACATAGAATTTCCAAATTCACGCATCTTGTAATACGATTTCCTTGTCAATTTCATTACACTTCACTTATGAGCTTTAATGTCCTAAAAGTCTAAACAGAGAAGAACAAGAAGACTACATCTAAAATTATATTTTAAGTTTTTCTCACCGCTAAAGTTATGTAGATCAGTTCTATCCCGCAAAATTTTCTGAAGGTAATTTCACCTCCGATGACTCTAACTTTTGCATCTACAGTTGAAAAATCTTGTCTGGTTTTAACAAACGTAAGAAATAAAATGCTAAATAGCAGTAGGAAAAATGGGAATTTCACAACAATAACCTACAAATTCCGCTCAGCCACTCAATGATATATAAATATATCATTGAGTACTGCTATTGCGGCTACTTAATTTGACAAACAATTATTCAGGCCCAGATTAATTACATGTTGCTTGTATGATTCTTTTTCTTGATTAATTGTTCCATTATAAACTAATTGGGATTTTAATTCTAACTCCAACATCAATGGATCGGATATGCTGGCAGAAGCTACTTTCTATATATATATATTTGTCTTTTTTTCTTCGCAAGTCTATTCATTTGTCTTCTTTGATTACCTGTAGCTGTTGCTTCACCGAGCTGGGGACCGCCGGCGCCTTCGCTTCGGATCTGCTTTGAATCAGAAGAAATTGCAAATGCAAAAGCCAAGCCTCGAGCGGTGAAATCTAGGGGGAAAAGGCGAGAAAAAAAAAGGAAATTGACGGGGAGGAAAAAAAGAAACTGAAGTTGTAACGATAACGAGTGGGATCGGAATTCGGAAGGGAGAGCCTGGGAGAGAGTACAGAAAATTCAAGACAAATTGTTTTGCACTGAGTAAGTTTTCTCAGAGGCGCAGTAGGTGCGGTAGTCTAGCAGACCGCCCCTTGTGCACAGAAGTATAAAGTTTATCAGGAGAACGAGGGTCTTGTATACCTCTTTTAGGGTTTTAGAGCCGTGGTCAAGGTTCAGGTTAGTCTGGCGTAAGTTGAGATATTTAGTGCCAATAAAAAAAAATTTTCACAGTACATGTGAGCAAAGGAATAAAAAGAAAAAGGAAGACCTAGATAGGGGTAAAATACGATATTGCTGAAATGAATTAGGAGTAAAATTGGTAGGGCATTATTCGTGGTGGCTTATATAAGAGCAATTATATTATCGGTTTTTATATGGTGTCCGATAGGTTATATAACAGATACCCATTGGACACTCTAGGAGATGGGTCTCCGTGTCCAACGGGTACTTGTCACATAATCTATTGGACATTATAGAATGTTCCATTACCGCTATAATATTTATTTATTGCACAACTTTTAGTATTACTTAATTAGACATATGTAAAATGACACAATGAACATATAAGCTTTCTCTCTACAAATATGTATGTTTCAATTCCACCACATAGCTATTTTCTACCTTTTTTATGTTTTAATTCCACCACATAGCTATTTTCTACCTTTTTCATACTTCATCTCTGTAATCAATTTAAATTAGATTAAAAAGGAAAGTTATCCCTTCCAAAAGGTAACGCGTCCCGCCCATACCACACCCGCAAACGGTATCCACTATAGCCACCACCGTCCACGGTTAGAAACTACAAGCACCAATATTCCAACCAAAACCATCGACCTGCCTGTAGCCTTTACATTCTCTTTGAGAAAAATTCCCTCTTTTTTTTTTTTTATAGTATATAGTTTTCAATTAATAGTGATGATTTATTTTCATAATTGTTTTGTTAAATAAACGGACTCGTAACTGATTCTTGATGCTCTATTAAGAGCAGTGAAAATTGAAAAGAGTTTTAGTTGCATAAGAAAATGGAGATATATTTCACTGAAAAAAGTGTGGTGCACCAATAAATTTTATGTGAGCTGATAATATTTTGGGAAGAAATGAGTACTTATGAGAGAGCTGAGGAAATTAATTAATTTATCTATTTAATTTTTTTATATTAAAGTTATATTTGTCAATTTATAGTGGTGTAATTATAAAAAACTAATTTTTAATTGTAGTGTAGTTAAAATGTGGTGGGACAAATAATAAGTGTAGTGGTAATATATTTACCCTTTATATAATAGGATATATATATATATATAACATTTTGTATTTTAAATTAATTTGTAAATTGTGAAATTTAATATATATATATATATTAATTCATGGGATTAAGTCAAACTCGAAGAAAAGGCTTCAAAATATATTGAAGTTTCGCCTTTGTGTTATCGAAATAATTTTTTTATTTTTATCTATTTATTTACTATAATTTTGATAATAAAAAGAAGGGTGAATTTATTACTTGTTTGTATTATGATATCTTTTGTAATTATTTCCTAGAAGGTCACCATAACGAAAAACCTTTTATTCATTTGGCTCTTCCCCAATAATATATATAAATATAAATTATTTGTTAATTATTATTAAAAATTTTTTTTTAGGGGTGGGGGAATACAATCCGCCTAATGTCTAACACCGATGCAATGGAGTCTTTGAAGCCATGATTTATTTGAGAGCTTGTTCTTAAAAATGGTCTCTTGCTAGACATTTTGTTGAATTTATGACATTAGATGCTTATATGGCAGAAGATCATTAGGAAACCACGTGTGGGTTCCTAATGATCACCCATTTTCTAGCAGCATTAATGGGGGGTGAACCCCTCCTCCATTTGCTGTTGGAGATGGCAGTAAAATGCAGCCGTTTCCGGTGGCAGTATGGGAGAGTCCCCTCTCTCTCAAAAAAAAAAAAGAAAAAATACAGAGGAAGGAGAGAGACATGCTAGTAGAAATGAAAGCAGTATGCTGTCATTTCTGGCAGTGCTTTTTTTATTTTTTATTATTTTCAATATTTTTAAATTTTTTGTTTTTAAAATTAAAAAATTAAAAGATATAACAGTAATTTTATTAGAAAAGTTAACTACAATATTGACGGAATCCCTTAAAAAAAACATATCTTGCGAATTTATGAAACACTAGGAACACAGGATGTTGAAAAAAAGTTTAAAGATCCAATTGATTCTTAACTCGAATGTTAGAGACAATTGGTGAAATTAACCTTTTTGAAATTACAAATTTTGAGAGTGTGTACAAATGGAACCCCATAAAATTTTTTATAACAGAAGTTGCTTTTTCTTAATAATTGTAGTAACAAGAATTTTCATATTTTGAAATTATTATATTTAAAAAAATTATAGCGTGTCGCTACCACCTTAATCTGTATTTCGTAATTAGTCACGATAGAAGTTTTTAAAAAATTCCTGTCACTCGTCTAATTTTACTTTAAAGAAAAGTGTAAGCTTATGATTATTAGATTTTATTTTCTGAACATGAGACTCAGGTCCAATTAAGTATTAATTCCGTTATCAAAGAAAATCTCTTTTGATCGGGCTGAATCGCAAGTCCTGTAAAATAGTTTTAAAGCCCGAGTCATCTCTTATATATTTTAAGTCAACTTTTTAGGTATTCAAGCCCGTTATCTGCTTTCTTGTTTGAGCCACTTGTGATTTGAGCCCAATTCGAAGGCCTAGAATTGAAGTTAGGCTCAGCAAACAAGGATTTGACTACTTCAACCCAGATTCCTAGATACGATTGTTCTCAGATTTTTTCTTCAACGGATGCTGCCATTGGGAGCAACTGAAATCTCACCACTCTTTTGATTTTCGGAGGATTTTCAACAACACAAATCTCTCTACGATCCCCACGATCTTTCTCGCAACGTCTCCAAATCACCCTCTATCTATATATGTGTGTAAACTCCCCTTAAACACAAGCCCCCACCGCAACCCATTCAAGTAAGAAATACAAAAACACAGCAAACAATTCCAGCAAACAAACTCAGCAAAAACCTGCACTTCACTCACTGCCTACGACTACATCTAGGCCTATAGATTCATTCACGAATATCCAGTAAGAAATTATGCACACACGAAAACGCAGAAATACTTTACACGCAAAAAATGCAGAAATACATTACAAGACAATCAGACACTCAATAATTTCGTTCCCAACACATCGCAAGAAAAACAAGCAGGTATACACACACTGCTATACATTATACACAAAGGTTACAAATGTTCACGAACACACATAGACCCACAAACGGCAGCCACTGCTGCCCGTCGAATCGAACCCGATTCTACCACCAGACGACCATCACTGTCGACCACCTCTTCCAGCCCCATTTGCCCAAAAAAAAAAAAAAAACTTCAACCAGAAATTTAAAAGCCCAAGAACCCGGTAAACTTAACTGGGTTGACCCTCCTGTTCCTCGAGCCTTCCTGCCGTTCGTCGCTTGGCCCTCGAAGCCCAACCCGTGACCACCTCTGTCGCATTGAACCAGAACCACCATCGTGAACCCATTACTCGAACGCACCACCATCGCGAATCACCTTCACCCCTGTCGACCGAACCCACTGCCTCGAACCATACACAAACCTGCGCGTCAGACCACTCCCAGTCGAACCCAAACTAGCAAACCTCAGCCATAGTCCTACGCGACCTCTTATCCTCTCGCGACTCGGTTGGCACCTTAGTCGCATGCCACCACGGCATCGACACACCATAATATCGAACCACTCCTGAACCCACCCCGCCTCTGACCCATACGAGCCTCAATCGAGTCCTCCTTGCCCTCTTAATCGAACCCAGACTCCATTGATCGTAACCCCAGACTTTCCTCTAGTTTCATTTCAATTTGGGGCAAAGTCTTGGTAATGGGGGATTTTAGCTCAATCTAATTTGCCTTGTCGGTCCCCATGTTTCGTCCTGTGTCATTTCAGTCCTTAATCAGATTTTAAGCTTTTAGTTGGTCTTGATGTTTTACTATCTTGAGGATTTGTCCCCAAAACTTTCAGTTATCCAGTTTCAGTCCCTATATTTTTGTTGATATTTAAATTGATCCGAAAGTATCAGTATTATCTATTTTAGTCCCCAATGTTTTTGAAAAACTCTATTTCAGTCATCAAAATTTTAGAGTTATTCAATCCAGCCCTAAAGATTTAAAAGTTTGTATTTTAACCCAAAATCTTTCAAAGTTCACAATTTAATTTATACTTTTATTTAATCTAAATATTTTTTTTAAATTTCTAACTTTAATTATTTATATGCTTAAACGAGAAGCATAACTTGACGCAAGCTTAGTTTTGCCCCAAAGCTCAAATTCAAAAAAGGAAAGCAAAACGAGGTAGATTTCCTATTCAAAGTTATTTTCAAAGTTATGTGCGTATTTTTATGTAAAGTATGATGCAATGCTATATTATGTGATTGTGCATGCGCTTTATGTGATTTATGAAAACATGAAAAGTATGCACATAACTAGCTCGCCTTAATCGGGAGCCCCCAGATTTAGCTCGTTATTTTAACGTGACCACAGACATAGATAATTGTCTTGTATTAAGACAAGTGCACAGACATAATTTGCATGTATATATGCGTTAATTGCCTAATATGTATTGTATGTTTAAAAGTTAGTGCGTGGGAATCTACTGAGTGTTTCTTCGAAACACTCACTCTTTATTTCAAACATTTCAGGGTCTAGAGTTGGCAGTGATTGGACCGGGGATGACAATTGAATGAAAAGGAAAATAATTAAATGATTATTTGTTAAGCTTCCTTTTAATTGTTAGAAACATTGATGTTATTTCGAAGTTTAATATTTTGACAATGATTTAAGTATTTGTTAGTTATTGACAATGATCGTATTTGGGATTATTAATGAACTTTTATGATGTCATTCAGATAAAAGAAGGAAAAAAATTTCCGCACTTTATTATGTAAATGTTTTAAGTTTTCCACGTTTTAAAATAAGATAGAATAAGTTTGGTAGCGTCTCAGATGTTCAGAACTTGGGACGTTATTGACACAAATATCATAAGAAGCCTAAAGAACTAAATAAATAATTTTCTTTTCCAATGCAGGTTATATGTAGGTTCAAGTCTATATATAAAACTATCCTGGACACAAATATATGTGGTCTATTTTTTCCCTTTTTTTTTTAAGTCGTCCATTTTTTCTTTTTAAGATGACCCAAAATATATAGTCTCATTGTCAAATCAAAAAAGTCGAATTAATATTACTTTACTAATGCACCCCTTTCTTTTTTTTCTCATTTTTTTAAAGGAAATCTACCCCCATTTAATGTTGAAGAAATCACAATAAATAACTAATTTTTAAAAAGTTTTTTCAGAACTAGAAATTTTTCTAAAATAGGCCTTTTTCTTTTTTTTTTAAAGACAAAATTGCCCCCGACGAAAATTAAAACTCAAAACTTTACAGATTTCTTCCTCTTTGAACCCTTTGCTCTTCACGATCTAGGCCTTCTTTCCTCCTCAACCCGTCGGCTCAACGTTAGTCTATTTGTTACCCACACTGTGCAATTGGGAACTACAATAGTTTTCATTCAATTTTAGGTAAAATAAGTGGGAGAGAGAGAGAGAGTTGAATTGTGTAGATTTAGATAGCATAACAGAGTCTAACGAGATGCGTGGATATAATTAGTTTGACCAAATTTAAATTTGAAAAAATAAAAAATAATAAGAGAAAATATAAGTATGCGAACAAGCTAAAATTGACATGAGCACAAGTAAAATTTAATAAACGGTATAGAATCAAATCCCAAAATTGCATAGAATGACATCTCAACTATACACTCTCAACCGTTCATAGTTAGACATGAAACTAGACATGATATAATACAACTGTTTAACTATTTAAATTTACTGAAACAAATTGTATTTCTGGATAGTTAAACTCGACATCTAAACTGGATAACTAGATAACTAAAAATGTCTACAAAAGACAGTAAATGAGTTAGTGGTAGAGATGATATCTTATTCAAAATTTGGTCTTTTTTTAAAACGTTTCAAAAAATATCTTTAATATTTTATTTTAGTAATAATTATCATGCAACTCGTTAAATAAGGACAAATTAAATTGATCAAATTATATCTTCCCAATACATTTCTTTGTGAGAAAAGCAAAGTATACCATGTATTTAAAACAGATGGAATACAATTCATAGACCAAGATGAAAATTTTTTTTTTACATGTGCATCTAAACTAACCATTTACAGCAAATGCGTGATAAAGTGTAATAAGTAACAAATGCCCAATAGGCAATAAGGGCCAAAGTGAGGCGAGCATCTCGCGTTCATGCACATCTAAGCACCGCCTATTAGAACAGCAGTCAGGTGAGGCAGCGGCTGATTATTGGAGGTCAGGTTCTGAAATCAAAACCTGATCTGTTTTTATAGAAAATTTAATTAGAACAGGGCTAATGAGTTTATGGACGAAATAACACCCAAAAATCTCTCATTCCCAAATACTATTCAATATCTATTCACATTTCACGAGCCATTGAGTCACATCAGCTTCCCTTGGTCATTATATTAAAGCAAAGGTTCACCAGTTCACAGTGGAGAAAACCCAATAATAGTTGGAATGTTAAAAAAATATATAAAATAAAAAACTAGCAACAATTTAAGCAAATCAATGTTGTCAAGTTAGATTAAATATAAAAACTGACTCGACGAAGGCAGGGTCTCATAGTAGTAGTAATAATAATAATCTATATATTAATAATAAGGGAAATCTGTTTGTCATATTTTTTCCCGTCAATGGTCTGGCTTCATAAGGATTCTGATGATGTCAGTAATGACATTATCTGTGAAATTATACTTTTTTCTTGAATTATCTTCTTTACCACATTTTCGTTATTTTTTCCTTTTCGAAATTTATAATGATCCAATATGTCTTCTAATTTCTATAGTTATGTTTGTTTTCGATTCAAATTTCCTTAATTTCTCCTCTTTGTGCCTTATCCTCAAATATTCATCCGATTATGGCTTCAATCTTCCTATTGAAATTCAAATATTCTAATATTTCCCTTCCCTTATATTTGATTGTTGATTTGAACTGATTTTCTTTTTATTTCCATAATTCTTTTTCATGATTTCTACTTTTTAGTTTTTGATGCAAGACTTTTTTCTTAACTCTTAGTGTATCTTTAATTTTTTAAGAATATCTGAATTAATTTTTTTTTTATTTTCTTAATTAATCCATTTTCTTGACTAACTGGTCCCTTTTCTTGAATTTTAATTTTATTTTTCCAATCGAAGATTTCAATTAGGTGTTGTGTTGTGTTTGGGCTTCAATTACATTTTTAATTCGAATTACCAATCTACCACTTACGTTGTGGGGAAATATTTTTCTTTCTTTCTTTTTTTTTTTGATAATTAACTTTATTTTATTTTTTACCATCGCTCTCTACCCACACTTAATTATTTTACTACTATAAATCAAAAAAAGAAAAAAAAAGAATTGATCTCTCTCTCTCTCTCTCACTATGAATTCACGATTAATTCTTTTCAAAAAAAATCTTGAATTATCCTACTTTTTATATTTTAAATCTATGGAAAGCCAAATTTGACGGACTATGATTTGATTATTATTTTTTTTGGGGGGAAAGTAAGTATAATTACACAAATTATACATTGCCGCTGCTGTTTTGTTAGAAATTAATTAGTCATACTTATATTATTTTTTGTGCAAATTTAATAGAAAATTATTGTTTTATGGAAATTAATTAATCATACTTATCTTATATTTTGTGAAAATTTAACAGAAAATTAATTCCTAATTGTATATTATCTTTTTTTTTAAAACGTATAGTTATTTTAATATTTATTTTTTAATTATAAATAGTTAAAAATACAATAAGAATAAAACTTTATTCTTTCAATAATTAAAAACAAATTCCATGTTTGGTATTATAGAGGGGAAATGTTTGGGACGTCATCTTCCTTTTTTTGCCCTAAACTTTTTTCAATTATTTTTGTTAAGCCCCTGCACCGCACGGGTGAAATATCTAATAATAATAATAATAATAATTAATCACCGTCAATACCAAAAACAAAATTTGTAACTTAGTCCTCCATGTCTAACCAAAAGTGAAACAAATAGAATAGCCGTGAAACAAAATTGTGTCGCAAATCAAAACCTGCTAAAAATGCCGAAGCCGTCAAAGAAACCAATGATCTAAATAACAAATCTATCAAATACTTCCTAGCTACCACGTTTCCTCTTCTGCTTTTTGTACTGTTCGTAGAGATTCAGGAACAGATTTGTTCTGTTCAATTCACTTCTCAATTTCTCGTTCTCAGCAATATCACGAAGTAACAAGAAATGGTCCGTGAGTTTCTTTCCAACCTCATTTTCGTCGATTTGATCCTCCAAATTAACATTCTTCCCAACTTTAACGGATGACAGCGTGTCAATTCCTCGCTTTCTTCTGCTGTTTGTTCTTTTTGTATCAACTGGTGGGACAAATGATTCCTGCTCCAGTGATAATTCCTTAAAAGCTTGCTGAGGTGAGACGATGGAATGATAAACCTGATTATTCGTGGCAGTACCCATGGTTGCAATACCAGAAGCCATAGTGGAAATAGTGGAAATGGCTGAATGATAATGTTTTGTTAGAAGGTTCAGCTCCCACAACACTGAAGCAAGTGCTCCACTAAGGTTAGGGTCCAAAGCATATGGCTGGTATTTCTGCAAGTAAATAAATAATCATAGGCATGAACAAATTGAACTCACGGATATTTCCAATACAATGTAATACGTTATACAAGAACTAACCACAATAGCACCAGCAACCGAACCACCCCCAGCATCACTTTCCAAAAGATTCCTGCATTTTGCATTCTTCTGAAGAAGATGCTTTACCGTAATCAGTGCTGAAATAGTTTACAAGAAAGAAGCACGTGATATAAATGCGATTAGTACAATAAAATGTTTGATCAATAAACTTGTATTAACAAACTAAAGGGCAATATTATGGTACCAAGAATTTCTTTCTAGATGCAGCATGTGGTGTACAGAAGATAAATCAAAATTCATAGTTTCCCTTCAAAATCATTGCTTCACAAGGAATAAAAATGGGTGAAGCCAGTAAAAATTTCAGCATAACATGTAATGTTAAGACAAAATAACATAACATGCAGTGATCATTAAACTGCACAGAAACAGGTTGAAAGTGAAGATTTTACATTCCTCAGCTATAAAGAAGTATTTAGTTGAACTAACATTCATATGGAGCATGCCAGTTCTGACACCACAGAGAAGCCTCTAAAGAATTCAATTAATTGTCAGATTGCAGAACTAATGACACTGTCCTTCCTTTACTTCTGATTATGCAAGCAACTTTAAAATTTGATGAACTGCAAAGTTTTTTTTTTTTTTCTGTAGAATTAACGATTCTGTTTGGCAACTCAAATTTTAAATTGGATAGTTTATGAATGCAATGCGTCAACCATTGCTAAGCCAAATGTGAGGTCGGATGCAGAGTAATTAATGCAAACCAGAGGAAATGCATTTCATCTCCTAAAATCTCCTAAGTTTTTTTTGCAAAAATTAAACAATCAATTTTGAAATTTTGAAATTAAACCAGAGGAAATGCAATTGGATATGTTTTGCAGAAATTTCAATCAAAATCAACAGAAGGTTAATAGACAACCTCAGAATCACAGGATAGTTAGCACTCTGCCGGACAAGCGGGCATAATTTGCTATTAAAGCATTTACAGATGTTACTATACTAGTTGTTGCCTTTATTATTCAAATCACAATTTGTCAAACTAAAAGAATAGACATCCACAAAACTTTTTTAAAAAACACACTTACAATGGCAGCGTCGAATGCTTTAATACAAGGAAGAATGTTTCAAATACAGCCGAAAGAATCTGAGACTGCATTCTTCTCCGCTCAGAAAGATCTTTGGCAAGTGAAGCAGTCTGCATTGACCTGTTCAGACATTTACACTTCAGTATATCAATAGAAAATGAACACACACAGACGTATGGTAGCATTATTACCTCCTCTCTTGTCTTTGTCATCATCTCTTGCTTACTTTTCTTTTTCTCATTATTTGACAAGTGATTTGGCTCTTAGAAACCCTTTCTCTTCTTGGAATTTTTGTTTTTGTATTTATCATCAACATTTGAAACAGCAGATTTCCCAATATCTTCATCAAATGACAGAGACATAAAAACCTGAAAGGAAGAGCTTTAGTAAGGGCCTGAGCATTCAGAATACAAACATCAGAATTCACGATCCAACATTTCATTCTAATTCAGTCACTCACTATTTTAGCAAGCTATCCAGCAAAATGTAAAGGCACCAACGAAATAATCGTTCACCACGCCCCTGAAATGTGAAAACCCCGTAACTTGTCCAAGAAAATGGAAGTTTTTGTCGTGATTAACAATAAACTAAAATTGCCCAAAGCAAATTTCAGGTCAGTAGTACCGTAATGGGGAGTTTTCATTTATTATTATTATTTTTTTTTTTTTTGGGGGGTATCTTTAGAAGGTGGGGTGGGGGAGAGGTAAACAATTAAGTAAATGCATCCCAGTCACCAGCATACTACCAAAAGAAGAAAAGATTAGTTCTTCAGAGCTGCAGCTTTTAACCTTCAAAAACTTGAGTGTTTTTGCAAGTGCAACACAGGAACCAAATTCCTGAACAACCTGACTCAACACTTACAGGATATACATACTTGAAAGAGAGAATTACATGGCACTAGACACTATTGAAAGAAGAATAAATTAAAATCTTTTAGAGTCCGTAAGGCAACCAATTATAATTGAGTTTTGGTTATAATTCGAGTTAAAATTCAAATTCTGCAGACATGGTGGTGCCTAATCAAGCAACTTCGGTAGATGATAGAAACCATGTGAACGCTTATATTATCAACAAAACCTGGCTTGATGACATGCTGCTATGTGTACAACATTTGAATTTTAGTTTCAATTATAATCCGGATCCCCTTATAATTGGTTGCCAAGTAGACCCTTAACTACAGACTATATTGCCCAGAAAACAGCCAATTAAACATACAGTTAACTGTGGCAACTACTAATTGCATCAAACGTCATGAACACATGAATAGATATTATGATGAAAATTTTTGCAATGCTACTTACAAAAGCTACTCAAATAGCCATGGAAAGGCCAAGCCATCATTGAGTTTATTGTTCTAGACAGGTTTTCATCACTGCTTATCTAAACAAGACTGCTTGACTGATCACGCCAACATACAGGTCACCCTCCTTAACAACTACACAATGAGCGGGATCGAACATGACATGACGTATTTGGAAATTTATGGAGCAAGTCCCTATATAATTTATGGTTACATTTCACATGCTATCCTTTTAGGAATTACAATTTACTCATTAATTATCATTACTATAATATATTAGTCATTAATCAATGTCAATATATAAAGTAAAAATCGCGACAATAACCCTGAGATATATTGTCTACATCTCAGTTGCCTATCTAATTTCATTTCTTTACCATCCTTGCTTAGTTGAATTGAACTATAGATAAACGCCATACTCAACATTCACATCAATATGCAATAAAGGCAACACATCAGATAGTCTTTTTGAGTGAAGCACCAATTATTTAGTTTTATAGCCATCGTGAATAATGAAACCGATGCCTTAAAAAAAGGGTGGGAAGTTAGAAAGAAAAAATTTCTTTCTCACTTCGTATTCTTTCGTCAAATGGAAGCTCAAAAGGAATTGTGGATTATCGGGATATTTTCTACATTCTTCACAAAATATTAATTCCTTATTATCATTTCATTGTAGAATCTTCTCCTTTGATCCGTGTCAACACGAGATGGATACTGGTACAGAATATGGATTTCATCCTTGACTTTAAAGAAGGACATGGCTGGAAAAGTATGGGATGAGGACTCCCCATTTTTTACAGTTTAGAAAATGAAGAAGATGAGAAATTGGACCACTAGTTCTCATACATGGCTGATAAATAAGAGAAAATCCTTCAACAAGTAGGGGAGGAGGCTTCAAAAGTAAAAAAGATAGTGGTAGGCCGTCCCTACTCTCTGCAAGAGTATTTTGATGGGAAAGAAGCAAATTAACAACGTTGAGCCATTAGCCTTCTCCCATTTGTCATAAAATGTGTGTGTCAACTCTTTAGTTAAATGTGTTTATAGGTGGGCTAGGGTATTTTCTTCATGGCTTAGTTCAATATAATGGTCATAATATGCTGAAAAATAAATGGAGATGTTGTTTAGGTTTTTTCAAATACCAACATGCATGAGAGAGAATTTTTTATCTTTTCAAGGAAAAGGTAGATGAAAGGTCTGCAGTTAAATGATTTACAGTGATGTCTTCTTTGGTTAATTCAGTTTCAAAATTAAAATGAACAAATACTGTGAATTTCAAAATAAAAAAATTAAACAATGTATGGCATGTCCCAGTGTCCGTAACCAAAATTTGGATTCTTTTCAATCATCTCCTATATTCTTCATTTTTAAAAAATAAATAAATAAACACGAAGAAGGATCTGAATCTTAGACCGGTACCTATATCTAACACCTAAACCTGAGTCCAAGCAACACAGTTTTTTTTCCTTCTCTCAGAAGAAAAATTCTCATCCAAATATTTCAAGTACAAAATATATCTACCATTTTTATGTATTCCTCAGAGGGGAATATAGAAGAGTCAATGTATTCATTTGGCTATTTGACCAGTTCTGCAATCATTTGAACAGCCTCAACAGTAGCCTCGCCACCATGTTTCCTCTCATTCATAAAAAGTGACTTAATTGTAGCACAACAGAGGTTTCTGCCCAAAACAAGATACAAGTGCAATTGAAATGACAGATAAGGTACCGCTCATATCAGCAGTGCACTGTAGGAAAGAGAACTATCATTCTTTTTGTAAAGACAAGAAAAAGGGAAGTCAGTGACTCCCCAGAATTTCCATGATTTCAAAAAACAATAGTAAGACATATCAAGAAGCTGATACTTAAAAGGGATTATTTCACGCAGAGTAATTGATGCAGTCCAAAAATTATAAATTATTTTAACAATTAAGATTTTAGTATGTTGTGATAGTTTTAGATTTTAGAGTTTAGTTATCTTTTAATAGTAGCTTTTCAATAAGCATCTAGGGAAAGGTCTTGATATGGCAAATGAATATTTCCTTATAGAATAGGGAGGTGTTTGATTCTCTTTATGAAAACACATTATAATTTTACCTACCACTAATTTGACTGCTCATTTATAACCACAAATTTCAAACTTCTATTAAATCTACACCACTCATTTCACCTAATTATAATTCAATTTGAATAAAGAGATTCATATAGCCACTAGGATTTATTTCATTATATAAATAGGACCACTCAGGTCATTTCAAAGATAGGATTAATGAAATGAAAATTTGAGTTTCTGAACCATGCCCTTGTAACTAATCTATTTCTATTTTGACATGAAATAGAAATAAATTGTTTGAAAATGAGTGGTGAATATTTGAAGATGTGATTAGCTTGACCAAATTTTATTTTAAAATGGAATGAGTCTGTTAACGAGGCCTATATCTCCAGATCCTTGATATTCTTTGTAAATCAACAATCATTTGATGCCGAGTTTTTCTTGCATCCATTAGCGAATCAACAGTAACTAAAAGGTTGTTCATAATGTTCTCACGCATCGGTATCAGAAATAGCATCTAAGAGCAATGTTGCCAAGATGCCAACTAAGAAGTACCACCAGCGAGCAAGGGCTGCCAAGGCTTGTGACTAAATGATGCAGATTGAACAATGAAAAATAATTGGCCCAACAAAGAGGATTCCAACTACTTAAAATTTTAGGACAAGTTTTCTCCAGAGTGGGAAAATAACGCAGCCCATATGGATAGAATTTACTAATTATCATAGTAACTTGAGATTCTAGTACGTTTCGATAGTTTTAGATCATTCCTTTTAGTTGTGCTTTTCCTCGTAGTAGCTTCTCCATTAGTATCTCTAACAGATTTTTAATTTTGGCAATTGGATATTTTATTTTAGAACTGGATTTATTTTGCTATACAAATAAGTAAGAACACTTAGGCCTTCCAAAAGGCCATAAGAGAGAATGAAACATTGGGTTTTCAAATTATATCTACAAATTCTCAGTGTTCTTTCTAAAACAACAAGCGTTTAATGCCTACCTTTTTCTGGGATTGATAAGAAAATCAGCAGAAACTAGTAGGTTTTTCGTCATTTTTGTGTCCCATGTGACTAAGCAACATACATTCTTCTGAATGCAACTAAACATACAGAACCTTGGGTCACAAAAGGTAAAGGCAAATGAATAATTAGAAATAGAATTATTTTCCAGCTAGCAAAAGTATACTATTTCAATATAAGATTTGATCTAACTAATTACATTTACATATCTAATAATGGGACCCAAGACCCTTACACACTAAACAAATCTCCACCACTCATTTTCATTAAATAAACTATCATTTTAAATAGAGATAGATTGCTAGGGGCCATATCATACAAAAAATAATGAATTAAAACAACAAAAGAGATCCAATACATAGAACAGATCCCATGCAAATAACATGACAGTAAGACATTAAATCATTATGAATAGTGCAACTTTTTTTTAAATTTTTTTGTTGGAAGGCCTGGGGGCGGGGGGATTTAACATCATTCTGGGAAAATATAACAAGGAAAAAGAAAATGGATGACCTGATAATATCACCTGGGGAGCTTATATTTCTTACTACAGCAGCCAACAAATTCTTCCGATCGGAAGTTGAAGTGGGGTACCGCATCATGCAAGGTACATATACAACGAACAGCCACTCGCTGATAGACTGCCTGCTGTTCTAGTGCTATCAACCTATGTGCGTATGCCTATTTATGGACAACTAAATAACAGTAAGCATGATTAGCATTTTTTTTTGGGGGGCGGGGGGTGGAGGGGGGTCTCAATGAGGGCATGACTGCCCATATATGTTTCGTTATCAAAGTTGTTAGAACCAATAAAATAAAATGACTTAAAATAAGCATCTACATACAATTTACAAGATGTGACATCAAACCTTGTATGCGGATAAGAGGGTGGACTCATAAAGACGCATTTTTTTGACTTCCTTTGAGACTTTCATTTCTAGCTCCTTTTCGGTTGGCAGCCTGATCCGGTAGCTGCAATACCATCGGAAAAATAGTCAATGAATGTTTTATGCAAATAGAAGTGGAAAAAATGAAAAGAAAGTACAAGCAACAACTGCACCCTGGAATTATGTCTTTGAAAACAGCCAGCAAAGACTTTAATCCAAGCATAACTATAACCCTGTTTCCATCTTTAGAAATCTGCAACATTTCCCTTAGTGACTTGATGTTTGATTCTGGATCTGCAAGTAGATTCGTTCCTAGCTCGGCAAGTTTATATTTTTCATTCTCGTCAGCTTCTTCAGCTGTTAGATCCTTTTTCACCACATCCTATACATAGCCACAAATTTTTAACTTATTAAACAATGATAGTAGTAGAAATAACTCTGGTTTTCTCATCAAAATGTGATATTAGATTAGATGGAAACCAGACTGCCCGAATGTTTTTTTCTTTTTTTTGAAGAAAAAAAAAATCATAAAACCAATGCAAGCAAAACCATATTGCAAAGATCCAGTCTACACTGCAAATCTCAGAACAATCAGATTGTGCTCGAAGAGAGGGGCGGGGAATCATTATATTTCCCATATAACTTGGCTTCCATTTTGATAATGCCCTTCCATAATACCAATTTTTATCCTTATGTTTCAGGAATCTAAATTCTATCCAAAACATGTTCTGTTGTACATGCCATGAGCATTCAGCTCAGCAAATAATGTTAAAGGTTAGCAATCTGAAGAAACATAACTTCACGGCCATCAAAACTAGTGACGAATTCGAAACTAGTTACATAATTCCAGGTAAATATAAATTATGGTATGGACATTGATGAAAATTTCTGCATAGCAGAATGGTAATATCTTATAACCAGCTCAAATAGAATGTATATAGCAATCACAAAGCAAGCGATTGAGCATTTTTACATAATACATTATATATTTCAAAGTTAAAATTTAAGCATTTTCAGCTCTTTATGCTAATGTCAACTGACAAGGAATATCTTTATTCCATTCAATCACTAGTTATTTCATTCTCATGTTATCAAACTAATTATTAGGGTACCAAAACTCCAACCAGTCAAGCTCAGAAAAATGCATACCAGAACTTCTGCCTGAGGAATTTGCTGCTATTCCTCTTTAGCTTGTTTCTTTGCCTCTTTCCTCAATTTTTTGAGCTTGGTCCGCTTTTCTGCTTTAGTCAACTTTACAACACTGACATCCTCTCCAGTGGCTTCCTTTTCTTTAGATTCATTTTCAGACTTACTAATCTCCTTCAACTCTGAAAAATGAAACCCATTTTTGCATCTGCATTTAGAGTAGCTAAGGTAACAAATTTTCACCAAAAGTTAATAATAGAAGTATACCAGCTTTATAACAGAGTTGTCCACTAGAAGTTTTCACGGGAAGCGCATCAACCTCAACTATATTTTCTTCTATTTCCTTATCTGAATATTTCTTTCTCACCCTTGCCTTGTATTCTGCCTCCGGATCAGCTTTTTGTCCATCTGCCACTCGCCTAACATGTCTGCAAGTAAGAACAGATATTTAAACTATAATCTCCAATCAAATGCAAGGAGAGAGCCAGGTATTTAATGATGTGGAGGTGCAATTCATAAGAATAAAAATTTTGAAATAAAGTACTAAAACAGAATTATTACAAATTCTATATAAGCATGACGAAAAGGGGGTGCGGATGGAGAAAAGAACCAATTCTTTAGATCGGAAGAGAATGAGCAGCGTTCCTTGGGAAGAAATTTACACTAGAATTTCTTATGGGTCCTTGTCCTGCCAGTGCTTGAAACTAACCTAAGTATTCTAAAAGGAAGCTTGAAAGTCCACTAACAAATTGTAGTGCAGAGCCTTAATTACTTGTGTACCAAAAACATAGTACATGATATCAGATGGGAACTGCAGTCACTGCCTTGGAAACAATCACAAACTAGTCATCACTGCCTCACTAGCAGGTGCCTTAAATGATTATGAAGCAAATCTGTTAGATTTCATATTTCTATAAAAAATCTTTGCTCCAACAAATAACTGACACTGAGCAAACAAACACCAAAATGGGACTTAAAATCAAAGAAGCAACTTGGTGGCAAGATGGAATGATCTTGAGCAAACTAACCATTATTCAGTTCTCTCTCTCCCTCTCCATCTCTTTTTTTTTTTTTTTTTTTTTTTTTTTTTTTTTTTTGGTGAATGCGTGGTTTCAAATACACAGCATGCAGGAAATTCATTATGTTGCATGCATAGCAAAGAATTGGCATTAACAACACAGGAAGGATGAAAAAAGAGGAGAATTCAGTAGCAAAAGCGGGATACTCCAGTCCGTCAAAGTGAGACTTAGGGGTTGTTTGAGCCTCTTTATTTTTTCCCTTTATAAATTCACCCACCATGATTTGACTATTGATTTGACAACTACTCAACAATCACCACACATATTAAATTTCAATTAGGTGCCTGTTTGATTAAATTTATAGTGATTGATTTATAAAGAGAAATTATAAAGAGATTAAATGAGTGTTGTAGATTTAATAGAAGTTTGAAATTTGTGGTTATAAATGAGTAGTTGTCAAATCAGTAGTCAAAGCAGTGGTAGGTGAGATTATAATGTATTTTGATAAAGAGAATCAAACAGGGGCTAAATCTCCTCCACTCATTTCCACTAATTATAAATTCTCTTTATAAATTACAAAAATAAAGAGCTTCAAACAAGCTCTTACTTCTTTAACAAGTCAGTGTCTAAATTAGATATGTATCCAGCATAAGCCAAATTTTCAGTGACAAATTTCAAGTCCTCATCAGATGGCTCAATTTCTTTTTCATCAGGTTCTGGTGGAAGCTCTGGTGGCAATACTACCTTTTGGCTTTTCCTCCCCATCTAAACCAGCTGTTGTCTGAAATCAAGAAAAAACGCATTTAATGTATATCAACGGAGAAAATAATGAAATATAGAAAGGAAGTCAGGTATCAGGAAAAGATAAAACTAGAGTAGGGACTGGGAATTAAAGTTGAGAAAAGCTGGAATTTTAAAAGCAATCCCTATCTTACTGTGATGAGGGGAGAAACTAGAACTTTTCAATCGCTAGCAAAATTTTATTGCAATAACTTCAAAAGTACTAGAAAAACAAGGAGGCATAATAAAGATTTCAAGATGCAGACTTATAGCACATTACATAAAATTGAAAAGAATGTGCAATACAAATATTAAAATGATATAGTGTGAAGCCCCTTCTTCTCGAAGGATAAAACTTGCCAACAATGACTTCCATATCAATGCCAAGAGAAATCTCACTCAGACGCTCTCAATGTACTAACAGAACCTTATAGCAGAAAAAACAATAATCCCACTGTAACCACATTAATCAACAATCCAAAACCACATGGTATAACATCAATTTCTAAAATTAGAAAAAAAATTGCAAAAAATCGTTAATGTCTAACTACTAATTACATAAAAGTCCACATTTGTATGAGAAATTGAGAATTATAGCATTTTATATGTTGAAAACATAAGCAGTGTACTTTTCGTTATATTCTTACAGCAAAAGGTTCTTCTTTACAAAATATAATAATAAAATTTAAGAGTCTAACTTGGAGACTGCATCGGCCAAAACTAGTACGGAATCTCAGAAAAACTTCACGGGCGATGCAATAATCAGGAACAGCTATGGGGAATGAGTCATTGTCGACTGGAAAAAGCGAGGGTTCATATGCCTTTGGTATTTACAATTCTGCTGTGGGCTTGTAATTCAATATTTACTGGGCTCGTTAGAAAATGATCTTACATCTAACATGTGTATAAGTTGGGTCGATAAAAGTTGAGAAAGCTAGGCCTATTGTGCATGCGGTTATTTGCAAATTTACACTGACTCGACCCTTGGTGGCAATTTTACAAGGAGTTTATTTTTAAGGTTTTTTTTTAATTCATTTACAATTTATTTATTTATTTATTATTATATTATATGTATTAATACCGTATTGTCTGACTGCTCCTTGGATAAATTTTTCCCTTTTTTTGTTGTTGCTGTTATTATTATATTATTACTAAATATCCCATCTTGCTTTGCACAGGTAGAAAAATTGATATATAGGATTCCAACAATATGAAAATAGCAATTAAATAATAAGATATCAACATATTTAGTCAAGTTTTATAAAGTATCTTTTATGTTATAACATGATTTTGTTACTTTGATCTAGTTTGAGTTTAGTAAGGCTTCTTGCATGTTACCTTTAAAATCTAATGTGTGTGTGTATGTGCTCGTAAAATTTTAAACAAAAGAGGAAAGTGCACAGGCAATCTTCAAATGACTTTTTCTAAAATGTATAATTAGCACTCATTAATTGGTGCGTAACAATGATTCCAAAAACTAAAAACTTAATTTGGCTTATTTTAAAAATGTGTACACAATTTGAGGTTTCTTTATTATCTAGGTTAGAAGATAGGACATAATGATTACTCCAGTCATCTCCTCATCATTCTATTGATTGTAATAAATTTTTCCTTTTTCCAAATCTGTAGATAGGGATGAAGTTTCTTCTAGCAAACCCTAAAAGTAGTGGTTTAGACTGTAGCAGAACAAAATTCTTAATGATTTGCTACTACTTTGTGTAACATTTGACAAAAATTTAACAAGGGATTAAACAAAATGATAATATATTGATAATGATAATGATAGGAATTACTTGTATTTTCAAGATTATGATTCAATTAAATACTAAGAAGTAGAATGTGACAATATAATCGTATTGAATTGTTACAAGATTTGTCAAGATCAAAGATAGAAGAATTAATTAAATTGCATCAATGGTGAAGTTATAAGATTGTCAAGTATTAAAATATAGCAACGTGATGGTATTGAATTGCAAAACTACAAGGTTTGCCACCCGAATAGATACCAAGAATTAGAATACAGTTATCAACAATGCAAATGTTATTTTGATAATGATTGAATAACCATTTGAAATGCTATAGATTGTTACTCAAATAAATGTCAAGAATTGGAAGATGGTGATTGACAATATAATCGATATTTCGACAATGAATTAGAAAGTGGTTATTTACAATATGATCGATGTTTTAGCAATGAAGTTGGATAACCACGTCAGTTGTATTAACTATGTTACAAGACTCGAAGATTGTCATTCGAATGATGCTTAAGTAACAAGAACATCATTATTGATTAGCATGACTTGAAGTTTAACCACCTAATTGTAAAATCACGTTAAGTGAAAGGACTCAAGTAACATGAATCTAAATATCATGACTTAATTATAAGACAAGACAACGTATAAGGACTTCTCGAGCAATAAACAAGCGAACCTCATTTGGCCACATCACTCCTTGACACATATGGTGCCTCGTCGCGCCACGTGTCTCGTTATGATTGGTGGAACCCAAAGAATAATTAAAAATAACTAAATCTAGACTACTATTGTCTTGCTCTTCATATATTTAGGAAATTCGTTCATAAAGAGAAATCGGGAAGAACGCCAAACAAAATCCACCAAAACCCACCCTTAATATATATATATATATATATATAGAGAGAGAGAGAGAGAGAGAATACAACTTGAAATATAGCTTCGATTAAGGTTTTGGGGACTCTTGTCACTTGGGACAATTCAAGTAACTTTTGAGGTGAGTAATTAATACTTTGATTCTCTTTTTACATTCATGAAGTTTTGATACGATAAGCATGAATTTGATAGAAGTTTCCTATGAGACAAATATGTGTTTTGATGCATTGAAAAGAAAAATTGATTTATTAAATTTGAATCACTATTTGATGCTCTACCCGTTTTGTCTTTGCTTTATTTTACATTGTTGTCATACTATGAGTCATCTACTGATACCGAGATGGGCTATGATTAGTATGATGTTTACTTTGTATTTGTATTAATCTATGTGAAAATTCCAGTAGGGGTCAACCGGAATTTGATTGTGGATCCATTTAAATGTACATGGCTATGATTGAATTGATACGAATTTTGCGCGTACTACGGGTAATAATTTAACTAGTGATAGTGACCTCTTGTGCATTCTGTGACTTTCTTGAAAATGAATCTTCCAAAGAAAAGATAAATCAAAGGATTTTGTTACTCACTAAATATTTCGTATTTACAATTTTTGTAGATGATTGAAGATATGATGTTTGAAAAGTAAGGCAAGCCATGAGTTCGGGTATGCTCTTGAATGGAAGTAGAGTTTTGCATGTAGTGGAAACCTATTTTTGAAACTACTACCTATGCAAGTATGAATTTAATATCTTTTGTATTAATAAGTATACTCACCTTTATATAATGTATATTTTTACGCCTTATATTATGTATGACGAAATGTATGGGCAGTCTACAAAGTGTTTGGCTGGAGTTTGGATTATAATCTGCTACGTGGCATTATTTTATTAGTTATTTTTGTAAAAAATAAACAATTATGGCTTGACTTTTACTTTTTGATTTTTTGAAAAAGTGAAATCAATGAAATAATTTTGTATGGCAAATTATAATCCAGATTATAATCTTGTGCATTATGAGATTTTCTTGGAAATGAATCTTCCATAGAAAAGGTGAATCGGAGAGCTTTATTACTCATTGAGTACTTCATACTCACTCTCTTTTTTTCTATAATTTTTGTACATGATTGAAGATATGATATTTGAAAAATAAGGTAAGTCATAGTTAGAGCATTCTTTCGAACAGGAGTAGCGTTTTGCCTGTAGTGAAAACCTATTTTTGAAACTATTACCTATGCAAGTATGAACTAATACCTTTTGTATTAATAAGTGTGTCCGCCTCTCTATAATATATATATATATATTTACGCCTTATAATATGTACGACGAAATGAATGGGTAGCCTTTGTAATGATTTGAAACCTACTTTTCAAGGTAAAAGCTTTCGAATGATTTGGCTTGCTTTTTAATCAACGAAATAAATCTATTAATATAACTTATTGTGTTATCTATATTTTATTGAAAAACCGAGTTGTAATGATTACTTCAAATTAAATGACTTGTTAATTTAACCTTACAGAATGTTAAAACATTTAAGACAAAAACAATTTGTTTATTTTATATGTCTCGTCCCCACTATTTGTACTGAAGCTTCCGTTATTGAACTTATTCACTGCTATAAATAATTCAAGAAAAAAATTGAAAATTAGTGAAGACATGACAAGAGTAGTATTAGAGCAACATTCCAAAAGGCACTACATGCATAATCTATTCTGCGCGAGGCATCAACCAACTAGCTTACAAGTAAGTTACTACTTACTAAGTGTATAAATTATTTGTACACCTTTTTAGTAGAGTTTATACTCATTAATTGGATAGATGGTAAAAATAGAATAGAAATAAAGTGTAAACTCCGGCAAGGATTTGATCTTCCCTTAGAGAGAGAAAAGTTTGATCTTACCAACTCAAGAAAGAATGAGAAAATGAACTCTACTAAGTAGTAGAGAAAGCACCAAAGACATGGAAATAAACTACCAAACAATTAACCTTTTAAGGTTTACCAAAGCAAGGAGAATGGGAGAGAAAAGAATGATTGTTTTCAATTTGGTTCAAAGTATTAAGATAGTCTTAAAAAATGTTAGATGGTTTCTATTTATATTAGATTGTGTTTTGACATCAAAATGATTACAAGAAAAGCAAGAAAAGCGAGTAAAAAAAGGCCAAGAAATAAAGGATGACCTCTGCCTTTTAGGGTGAGGGCGCCCTGTTCCAATATGGCGGCCATATCGCATATCCGTATGAATGGCACCCAAAAAAAAAAAAATTGCTCAGTGTGGCCACACCTCGCAAACAGAAGAGCCAACGTGGGTGCACCAGCTCAATGGTGCGACTGCACCATGCTAAGGCGGTGGAATTCTGATTTATTAGAATTACTAATATCAGTTATTTATATCAGATAAATATATCTACTTAAAATTACTCTAATAACAAATGTCAATAAATTTTTTTACAAAAATTTAATAAATTATTAATATAGCCAGTTGAGTCATATGTTAACATTATGAGATATAAGTTTTTATAACTATTCTATCATATTTAGATTTATTTATTTATCGGTAACACTTTTTGCACCAGTTAATTTCTTTTTTTTTTCATACAATGCGTATACGGGGCAGGAGGGGAACTAATATCAATTATTCATGTCAAATAAATATTTCTCCCTAAATTACTCTAATAATAAATGTCAATAAATTTTTATACAAAAATTTAATATAAATTATTAATACAGCTAATTAAATCATATTACTATTTGAAATATAAGTTTTTATAATCATTCTATTATATTTGATTTTATTTGTCAGTAATACTTTTTGTACCAGTTAATTCTTCTTTTTTTTGATACAGTGGGTATAAGGGAGGGGAAGGGCAGGTGTGTTTCAATCCAAGACTTCCTGTCTAGAATGTGAGAAACATAACTGCTGTAACACTTGTTTGAATTACAGCACCAGTTAATTCTGCATATATAAATAAAAATTAATTGAGGTGATTCAATAAAAATGAAATGTTTAATAAAAATTGTTAAACAACTATTATAGTACAACCATATCAATATTTCGTCTATCTCTCAAATAAATAATTCAACTCTAAATACGGTAAGACTTAAATTATCAAAAAGTTTCAATTTAATTATAGAATCGACAAATTAGAGTACTATAATTTTTAAAAAAATCAATTGATTATTGCACTAAAATAGCCATATAAAAATTTCTTAAAAATTATTAAAAATTAAAATTTACAATTAATGTTACAGATTTTTAGAAATTTATTAGTTTAGAAACATGTTATACTTGGGTTTTCAAAGTATAAAAATTACTATGTGCTTTTTTTGAGATAGAACTCTCAATTAATTTTGTGTTTAATTTGATAAGTGGCAGATCCCTAATTCAAAATATTTGGCCAAAGAAACCACCGTGAATTGATGATCGGATATGAGTTAATAAAGGAAAAAATGAATATTATTTAAAAAATTAGTATAACAATGTAAAAAAAAAAGATAAAAATAAAAAGACAAAAAATAATTAAATGATATCACAAAAAATCTTATAGAGTTAGAAACCTTATAGAGTCAGAAACTTTAAAGAGCCAGAAAAAGAGCAGGAAAAACCACTCTTCTCGTATTATATATATATTATTATTATTATTATTATTATTATTATTATTATTATTTGGTAGTATTTATAGTTGGAGTATTTCTGCTACCTGTTAGGGTATCATTCCAAATCTTACAATTGAACAAAAATTACAAAAATCAGATAACTTTCCGTCCCAATTTGCACAAAACAAAACATTTTTTTTATGGCAATCGTCAAGTGCAATGAAAAACCACTACACAATTTTGACCATACTTGCCATTTAGTCGTTGTTTGCAAATGACTCACTCCCATCTTGAACATCTAATTATAATCGGATATTCGGTTTCAACTATCAGCCGCACTTACCAAGCTCGTCAGGTTGACACTTTTCACTCTAACTACAGATTTTATAATAATTGGGTGTCAAATGAGCTCCTAAATTGGTTGGGGCCCTATAAATTTAATTAGGATCATTGTGATAATTAATTAGGCAACAATGCATTAAATCTGCTCATTAAAGTGATTGTGTTTGAATTGACTGAAGGCTACATTCAACAACTAGTAATCAGAATTCAGAATTATCTGGGTGGCTGGTTCGCTACAAATGTTTTTAATGAATGAGCTGACCCAATGGGGCGCAAAAAACGATGTGTACTATGTATGATGTGATTGACCACCAAACCCCTTTCAAACGCAAAGCCTACCATCTCCAAAATATGAAATTAATCTAATGTCCGTATAGTACATTATGACACTATACGGATCATGTAGTGTACATATAGACACTCTACATACATGTTACATGGTTTATATAGTGTCATAGCATACTATACATCGGGCGCTAGAACGAGACTCCAAAATACACAAACCACCACCATTAGAGAAGGACCAAAAAGAAGGAAAGAAATAAATAAATAAATTGTAATTTAAGATGAAACTAATTAACGGTCTATCATCTCGTGTTATTCATGAAGTTAATATAACGTGTGCAAAATCATTTAATCTCTGAGAGCATCTACAATGTCTAGTCAAGGTGGAATGTCATGGCTCAAAATTCAACATGAGAGATATAGAGAGAATAAGAAGAGAGAAATTGAGTGGGAAGAGAGAGAAAAGTGAAGAAAAATAGAGGGAAATTCAAAAAAGATGAGAGATAGAGACAAATAATAATAAAATAATGATTAACATGGTGTAGAAGAATGTAGATATATGACATTGCACATCACACGATGAAGAAAAAGTGAAGAAAAAGTGAGGTAAAAAAGATTAAAGTGATTAAAAGAAAAAGAAAATAGGAAACATATGAGACCCATCAATTTTTTTGTATGTATCTCTCTCATGTTGAACTTTGAGTCATGACATTCGATCTTGACTATGCATTGGATATGCTCTAATTGTAACTAACTATAAAACTACTAGCGCATCACAATAATCTAGGTAATATAGACTCCCTGGCAAGAACTAAACTAGCTAACTAGACGACTAGATGATGCAAAAACTTTTCTTATCATCACAAATCGATTAGTCAGTTGGTGACTACAAGTCTTGAATCAAACAACTTTACATGCAAAAATCTTAACAATCATTGTATATTTTTGTATTGTTTCTGGGTGGCTTTTCAATTTCATAGTAAAACTAATTTCTAACTTAAACTTAGATAGATAATCCTTTTAAATATTTACTTGGTATATTTTATTAGGATATAGAATTTTCAATATTTCATGGTAACGTGATTTTTAGACCTTTAAATACTATTTAATTAATTTGTAGTTGGGTGTTATTGTTAAAAGTGAATGGATGATAAGCAAAAAAGACCCACATGCTCAAAAAAGTCAACCCCTTTTTAAATTCTTCTTTAAAATGAAAAATCTTGTGTTTTCCTAGCGTAAATAGTTAATACAAAGATAATTCATATTCAAAATGTAAGATGATTTTGATAAACATTCTATATGGGTTTCACAAATTAACAAGAAAACCCAACAAAATAGAGTAAACAAACTTGAAATATTGAAGTGATGTACGCTGTTACGACTCTCGCTTCGCCCTTAGTTCATACGTGTGTGTATAAATGAAACACAATTAATAATTTAGGATAGAAATGCTGCATAATTGGTACTTTCCAATCGTTTACCTCGCAGTTTTAGTCCTAATCTCTCACCATATGCCTTGTGGAGATAATTGGATAAGCTAAACCCATATATGGGTTGTCCAGTCCGACGATAAGAAACTAGGTAATCATGTCAAATATATATGGTGGGAGATATGTTTTTTAAAATATATATTATTTAGTACAATTTATTGCTTATATATATACATACTAGCTCCGCTTCATAAAAATAGGGCTCATATTAACTAATCTCATAGATTAAAAAATGTAAATTAATGCGGTTGAAAATATAAAATTTACACATAATTCTCTAATATATCCTTATTTAAGACTAATTTAATTTAATACACTAGAAATTTATTAGTAGTTAGAGTAAGTGTATATTTGAAAAAGAAATTAATTGTTCACCATTGTTTATATAAGTAGACTGTAATGTGAGACAAAGAGAAATAGAACTTGGGCATACTTTTACAGGACAGATAGAGTATGAAATTGATCACCTGCCAAAGGTCTTGTGAGATTATCTCACCAGATGCATATGTGACAGCTGATAATTAGACAATTCACATGCGAGTTGTCAAATATGAATTGTCTCATATATAAGATATCTAATTATCGTCAGTCAAGCGTGCGTTTCACAGGATAATCCCGCAGTTAAGATTTACATCTCCATTGTGGATACATTCAAACTGATGTCGTGTTGGTCTGTTTTTCAACGTGACAGATATAAATCCCTAAATAGAAACATAGAAAGTAAAAACGTAAAGGCACAAATAAATTGGCTGACAAGGCTGCACGAGTTTCCTGTATCCAAAAATTGACTGACAACGTAAAAACGGTAATAAAGAACGTAAGATTAGTCTCGTCTGAAAGGGTAGGTGCACTATTATAATTGCTGTAAGAAGCACTATTATAATTGCTGTAAGATGTTTAATTATTATTGTATTTATTATAAGTTAGGTACATAATGAATTCTCATATTTAAAGCATAAATAAATGTTTTACCAGCGTAAAGTTTTGCCGTGTTATCTGAGAAATAAACCTGTACAGTACTACAATTACTATTACTATTAACCATTAATTATTTTCTTAACAAAAACCCGTCTAGGAGCGCCTAAATTTGAGGCATGTAATTCACGTTTCGCGCTTTTTTCACGCACTAATCGCACTTCTTCAGACATTTTCTTGCATAAGCGCACCGAATACTAAGGCCGGTGTGGTATCGGAATATCTATATATACTCATTTCACAAACTATACCCTAGTAGGAAAAGAAGGCTCTGGTATTCTTTCTGTAAAGATTGGTATTCTTTCTGTAAAGATTGTTGGGGGTCTGTTTGGTAACCAATTATAATGGATGTTTAATTATAATGAGTTAAAATGTCGGTGTGCAACGAGCATATTTAAATAGACCATTATTAGAGTAGCAGTCGAGAGTATATTACAATTGGTTGCCAAATTGAGCGTGTATCGTTTAATCTTCGAACGAAGACACTAGTTATTTTGTCAAACGGATATTTATGAGAATTACATTATAAGAGAGTAGATGAGAGTGTTCATTCAACAGTGATAGGAGAAATAAATCTCATTTATTTTAAGTTAGGTGTATAAATGAAATGAATTCTAGTAGATGGTGCAATTTGGTGCATGAAGAGGCCACAGAACATTTACGTCCACTGACTATATTTTAGGTGAATTGCTATAATCGCCCATTTATAGCTTGTATTAATGCATTCTACCAAATCCAAGAGGTTACTTGAATATGTGAATTCATTGTCACAGAGTCAAACCATAGAAGTTAAGTTGCTGTTGAGTTTGCGACTACCTTTGCTTTAATTTCTGCTTCGGTCGTGTTACTCGTGTGGATGTATCGAACACTTGTTTTTGTGTACTTGTACGTAGGACTTATATAGCTTAATATTTGATATAGGGAATAAGTGTTGGTACTATAACATATCAAGAAAGAAAACATGAGTTAACAAACGGGTAAAATGCCTAATGGTTCCGATCTCTGTTGAAACCGAAGGGGTCAGAGGTACTTAGCAACATAAGCCATGGCACGAAGGTTGTGCTCGTCAGGCGTGAGTGCACTTTTCGCATAGTTGACACTCTTGATCTTTAACGGCCAATTACTATTGCAGCAGTTTAAGTAGGAAAACTTAACATTGAAAATTTGCGTAATTGGTTGTGATTAGTTCTTTAGACATGATTCTATCTAGTCAATTGATTCTAAACTCTTCACTTTTAAGCAATGTAGTCGTTACTTCTTATTTTGTAAATAAGTTCTAATGAAGAAATGAGTAAAGAGAGGTTTTGCAAGTGTGATTTTGGTATATTTAGCAGTAGTAGGTTAGGCAACCAAAGGGACTTGCAGCGCCAAGAAATGTAACATTCCGATACTTGAACACAAACATAGAAAACATTTGGAACCAATTTACAAGACAAGACAACCTTTAAGGACTAACAGCGCCAACCAATTAGCTTTCCTTATCCGAACATAATAATAATCTTTTGGGACTTTCTGACAAATGGCTTGAAGAGCTTGTCTCTACTTGAAGACATGAATTTCAGTTCAATAATATCAGAACGCGGCCAGAGGATAACATACATCACCACTTCCAGAGCCATATGAAAAAATATCTCGACGTTTTCAATCAGTTTGTCAGTTTTATCACTTTTTACACAATCATTCATGTAACTTCGTTTGGCAACCAATTAATTTATTGCAAAAATAACTAAACCGCGTGTATATGTATCGGTCTCTCACGTATATTACATGAGAGAAACCACACATGAGTTTCAAAAGCCACATCTTAGTTTTCCAATGTAATGTAAATAGAAGAATGACACATGCCCAAGAGGTTACAAAACCTCCTAGATGTTTTTGAAACTTTTCAACTAGTTATAATCGACCAATTTATATGTTGTATTTTTCTTAGAATACCTAGGTTTCTAATTTGTGGGTTGTCCCATTGTGCATATGGGAGAGCAACATGTGTCCCCTACTTAGGTATATCTTTTAATGAGAGCTCCTTAATACGGAAGGCATATTGTTTCCTTAGAATTTCAAGTATTTTATAAGCTACTGCTTAAAACTACTACCACCGTCCATAAGTTTAAAATCTAAAAGAAATTCAATAAAATGATGTCATATGACATTTGTTTAGAGAAAGTACTTTCAGAAAGTGATATAAGTGGATTAAAAAGCAATTTATTGACCTCAAAAGCTACTTTTACCTTTAAAAAAACCATGACAAGTAACTAGGCTGAAACAGAGAGCAAAACGAGAGAGATCAGAGAAGCCATGTAAAATGCCTTTAATTCATATAACTTCTATTGCAGCAAAGGTGAAATGCCATTTTAAATTGTATATACACCACTTGCTTCACTAATAAGAAACTAATACCTATCTTTACAAAAAATTTAAAACCATTTGATGGTTCCCAACATTTTTTCAAATAGATATGTTGAGATCAATTCTAGGTTTTTTTACTGCAGCGGGCGATGGAACTGTTGTGCTGCACCTTGGGCATTTCGGGTTGCTCTTTGATATTAGAACATATAGCAGACAACTGGGGCAGCCAGCAGCCAATGAGCCCGACGATCTCTCTTCGTGACCAACATCACTATCTTTAACCGAGGAAGAAGAATTTGAAGCTGGTGATGACGATTTTGACATTGATAATGATCGTTTCCTAGATGTTTCTTTCTCCGCCCTTTCCAGTGCAGACTTCACCTTGTCCAAAGTGCACACGCTTTGGTAATTGGACGATGACGGGGACGAAGTTGAAGATGAAACCAGCTTTAACTCAAAACTAGTATCATCAAAAAGATTCAACGGTTCACTTGATGCTGGAGGGAAGTTGAGATCTTGAAACGCTGCCACCGATTTCTTACTTTGCTGCTTACTTTCTGAAGTCGAAGAGGATGAGTTTGAGGAATTACATCTCTGGAGATACACTTTCCCCGACTGCAATCAAGAATGACGACGTAAGAACTCACTGTTTACACAGAGACAACGAGATTGAAACAATGTTTATACATCAATTTGAAACCTACTCTTCCCTTGACCATCCAATAAGTAACTTGCATATTCCCAACTTTGAACTATATTAAATAATTTACTTGGAAGACTTGCTCATTTGCTTTTTGGTAATATAAGCTTAGCCAAACATTCCTAACAAAAATCCATTGATTAACGTTCTGCTAATGCCATGCCACTCAATGAAACATTAATAATCAACAAATTAAAACTAAATGTGGCCTTCAACAGTGGGGAGAAACAGCTGATTACAGAGACAATATATGAATGTACTTGCAAGCAATTTGCTCAAATCAATCATAATCCATCACCTCAAATTAAGGCAATTTAAATTGCTCCATTCATGGAAAAACAATCATTAATACATCCAGCCACATAATTGAATAATAAGTTTATTTCATATTAATCACAATAAATTCACATAAATAAAATTAATCAACAAAATAAATGCAAATGCACATGGAAGTTTAGACTCTGATTATAAATTAAATGAGATTCAAAGAACAAATTAATTGCAAATAAAGCAGAGAAAAAAGCATCCATCGGTATTAATAAACGAGTCAAAATTTCATAATACCAAACCCGGAACCAAACCGAACCTGAAAATTTGGTTTGCACAATCAATTCGCTAACCTAGTCGATGGATTTTACTGTATAAACCTACGTCCTGTTCAGGTGATGCGCTTATGAACAACTATATGAAAATTCAATCATGTCCATTTAAATATCTTTAAAAAAAAGGAAGGAAAAGACGGAGAAGAAGCTGTAAACAGAAAATCCCAAATTGAAATCAAAGCTGAAATTGATACCTTCAAATCAAGTCGTTTTTCCCAGCCGGAGGGTACTTGTAAGTCGAGGTCCACCAACTCTTCGGAATCCAGAGTACAACACCCACCAAGCAAATCCTTGGTAATCAGGACCGTCGTCGATTTCCCTCCACCAGCGCCGGATTCCTTCACATCACCACCGTCGATTACTCTAACAAAAGAAGTCACTTCAGCGGCCATCGCTCAATTCCTTAACGAAGAACAATATCTCTGCACCAAACAGGGAGAAAGAGAGGCTTCATATATATACACGGACACCACATATACATACATAAAATGTGTATCTATAGAGCGAGAATCTAGAGAGAGAGTGGATGGGTTTGTATTAAATGGGGATGAAGTAATGAATAAATGGGGGGCGTTATGGTAATGATACGAATTATAAATAATTAATTAACGTCATTAAATGGAATTAATTGCAATTAATTAATGTAATCTTTCGGATAATTAGGAATTCTTAACTATTTTTATGGGGAAAGGAGATTTTGACACGTGGGGGGGAAAATGGATTGTCGGCATTAAATGCAATGTAAACCAGCTCTATACACAATTCATTGTTTGCACGAGATCACGAGAACAAAACGAAAAATCGTTTTGGCTTCTTTGCATGCATCATTAATTACGCTCTCATCACATTATGATTTTTCAATTTTTTGTGCTTGTCCGTTTCATTAATTTCATTTAGGGTTATCCAAGTCAAGACATTATGACATAGGCAGCGTTATTTTCTACTTAATCGGTATTATTAGACACAACCGTTTGTTTGATTCGATTCTAATCTTATCCGAAAATAAAGTCGAATTTATTCTATTTGAACATGTTATATTGGGTCAAATCAAGATTGAATCCTGTTTGCTCACCAACCAGGATTTTTATAGAGAGTTCAAAATATAATAACCATAGAAAAGATGGATTTTTGACTTGATATACACCAAATCCTATATTTTTCTTTCCTTTGTGCTTAATTTTCAATGCAAAGGTACACCTTGGGCATGAGTAATCAATACTAAAAACTAGGTTGTGTATACATTGGTCAATGTCATTAATAATGGGGGTTAGGTTAAAATTTTGTGATATTATAAATAAAATTAATCGTGGAAATAACTTAAATTTGGGGGAAAAAAAGGAGTTCTTTGAAGGTCAGCTGCCGTTGTTAGATGGCCTCCAAGTGAGAGATCAGGCTCTAAAAATTGAGCCTAATCAAGTTCCTTAGAAAATTTGCCATCAGTATCCCAACAAAAACCAATGAATAGGTGCAATGTATTTGTAATGAATCGTTGATTACGTGACTGCTTTACACTGTCACTAGATTATAAGTATAATCAAATACATAATGATAGTATATGTATTTCATTTAAATGGATAAATACATAATGATAGTATATGTATTTCATTTAAATAGATATGTCATTTAATTACATGGCTGTTTTTCAATATATGTCAATGATTCGAAATTTAGTTACTTACATCGATATGAATAATGTCATTCAAAACAATACCATTAAACTTATATTTCTTTTCTTATTTTTAGGAAACCATTAAATTTATGTTTCTTAATCTTTGTGAAAATAGAAATTAAACTATCTTTAGGGAACAAAGACAGTAATAAATACGAAAAAAATTATGATAACTTACCATTAAAATACATAGAAATTGCTTTATACTCCATTTCTTAAGTAATAAGGTGGAAAAGTCCATGTACAAGTGAAATGAGATGTAATATTCAATATATTCACATTGAACGACATTAATTAATTCATTTCATACCCGTAGAATTTTATTTGCTCTTTGCAATTTTCCTTTTTTTTTCTGGAAAGAATAATTTTTATTCATCATAAGCATCCAGGTAAATTGCATCAGAAATTAAAATAGGAGGAGAATCATAACAACTCATGGAATTAGACATAGAACTGTCTCTTCTAACTAAGCAATGTGCTGCTTGGTTCGCTGATCTCCGTACGCATGAGACTCTTTCCAATGTTCTAAGATGCTTATATCATCATTAAATTAATTGCAAGACAGAGTGATAGAATTCTCATTCCCTTTGCATGGAAAGCAACAAGTTATTATTATAATAAATAAATTAAATTAAGGGTCCGTTTGGTTTGTATTATAATTGAATTGTGTTATAATATATTTTGAAATTTGAATTTTTGTGAAATGTGATTGGTTAAATTTTGTTGAAAAAGTAAAAAGTTGTGATTTAATGTGACGGAATTATAATAAATTCTTGTTACAATACAAAACAAACGGAGCTTAACTTAAAAACATTCAATGTCTTTTCAGAAAATGAAATAATAATAAATTTAATACATTATCATAAAAATAGGTGACGACTGAAATGCGGATTTAAATGGTCTTTTCTGTTTCTTGTTGGCTTTTTGAGAGACTACGCAAAGATCAGAATATCTCTATGTTTATTATTATTGCCAACTTTCCCATTTATTATTTTCAATATATTTTGTTTTTACAAAACTATTACCGTTTAAAATTTTTAACAATAAATTAGAATGAACCAGGAAAAATTATAGTGATAGCCGGGACATGTTCGTAGCAGCAACGCCGAGCGTATCATCGGAGTATTTTTGCCGTCATACGATATTACCAAATAATGAATATTTTTCTTTTAAAAAATTACTTTGATCATTTTAGCTTTACTCACACAAATGGCTTGAACAAAAGCTCCAGTGATTAAGTTCATATGTTCCGGAGATGAGGTTCTAGGTTCAAACTACACCTGAGGTCTACCCATCCCCTATTTCCGCCTTGTATCAAAAAGAGAAAAACTTTTACTTGCACAACATGATATATAATATATGATATAAATTATATTTATAAATGATCTATTAGACACCGTTGCTTAGCATTTTTTTGCAAATAATAAAAAAGAACCATCTCCGGTATAGTTGATACGCGTTTGCAACAATTAACAAATGGACCTTATCAAGAAGAATTAACAAATGGACCTTATCAAGAAGAATGTCTAGTCACACATAGAGGTTCTTTCAGAATTTTTCTTTTATACACCCCCCCCCCAAAAAAAAAAAAAGAAAAGAGAAAAAAAAAAGAAGAAAAAAACCAGGTTCTTTTGGGTATTGCTGATTTTTCTTAATCAATAATTATAGCGGGTTATACGTGAATTTTTCTAAAGAGAAAGATCAAACTCAAAAAATGAAACCCAATTGCTTTTGTTAGATTTGTGCCACGTGAGCGATTAGGCTCCAAAAATAGAGTATGATCTATCTTCTTAAAAGGATTGGGTTATATTTTGGATATTGCTAATTCATGAATCATGATTTATTTTTCTTTTGTATTTATTTTACATACATTTAAGCCACATAGCAGCACAAGTGGAAGATATTCATTTCAATAATTATATCTGCAACAAAAAGTTGGTTCAGCGCATTATATTTTAATTGCACTAAAAGGTCTTCACTTTTATCTAATATATACTATAATTTTTGTCCTCCGCTTTTTATCGCATTTTATAATTTTTCTTTTAATAATTAACATATTTAATTATTAAATTAAGATTTTATATCTAAATATTATATGTGCATGATTTGGAGTCATAAACTTTTTTTCCCATTATTATTTATGTTGTTCAAAATTGAAATACTTGTTAGTAGTATGTACATCTTTTACTCATCTCCGCATAAATAAAAAATAAAAAATTTGGATGAAAACTAATAGTATAGAAAAATCTACTAACATAATCGAACAAAAAAAAGTTAAGAATATATAATTAATATAACAAGTAAACTATAATAACTTTAGTAATAATTCTAATGTGGCGCAAATATAATTACTCTACTTATTTTCTTACCTCATTAACAATAACAATCCCCCTTGTTGTACCAAAGATTCCCAAAGTCATTAGTATTTCTCAATTTAACAGGACAACCATCTATTTAATGTCTTTGACTTTGGTCAAACTCTGACTTGGTCAACCATGTGTCATGAATTTTTACTTGGGCAATTCAATTTTGCTAATAACTTCATTTGACCCTGACTAACTAGTTCAATAAACATGAGCCATATAATAAAGTCACGTAGGTAATACATTTATTTCATGCAATAAAAATCGTGGCTAAATATATTCTGTGGTCCCCATTCTTTACATCTTTTCACACTCAAGTCCCTAACCCTTAATTTTCAGCAGTAAAGGTCCCAAACTTAATACACCCTTTATACTTGAGTCTCTATCCTTTGGTTTCTACCAATGAAGGTCACAAACTTTTACATTCTTTACTCCCAGGCCCCTAACGTTTGATTTCTTGCAATCAAGTTCAAAACCTTTTAAGAATAAGAAAGTTAGGTCATTTTAACAAAAACCATTCAATTTGCATCTATCTGGCAAGATAGATGAAAAATTATGTAGAGACCTTATCTAATATAAAAATCAATTTTGAATTAACAAGAGCTTCCACCCTTTCAAGATTTAGTTTGTGTCTCGAAGAGCTAACGGTGACTTGACTTTGTTGGCACGTAGAGCGCTAGACATTCAAAATTTTTGTACCCTTTCTCATACTCCGATATGGCTTAAAGATGTGCTTGATCTCGACGTAATGTTGAATTCTACTATTAATGGAAGTTGAGTTTGTTCTTTCTCCAAAAAAAGAAAAAAAAAAAGAAGAAAAAAAGAAGGCCTTCAGACCAATTCACTACTAAAAATCAAAGATTAGGAACTTGACAGTAATAAGGTATAAAGGTTAGGGACCTTTACTTCTAGAAATCAAAGGTTAGGAATCCGAATGTTAAAATGTGTATAGATGTGCGACTTTCACTGCAAGATATCAAAGGTTTGGGACTCGGTGCAAAATGAGGGTCAAGGACCCACGTTGTTCTTTCACTAATGATGACATTTTCTTTACAAATTGTTTCTTTGTTTTCAAAGATATTTTTCGAGAATATGTTTGAATACATGTTTTAAATATTTCAAAAATTAAAATGAAAAAATAAAAGAGATAGAGAACCTGGAAACAAACAGAACACATACTACAGTTTTGTGCACTAAATTTCAACTTCAGTAGACTTTTGCTTTCTACAGCATTTATGAATTATGCCTTCAAATCTTTCTTGCCAAAATTTTTTCCTTCATCCTTGTATTCAAAGCTGAGCAAAATAATTATAACCAACCATACTAAACCAAAACGGAGCAGTTTGGTCCGGTTTGGTTTGGTTTTTCTAAGTTTTCAAACGGTTATGGTTATTAAGACGAATAACAATTTGGTTATAGTTTTCGAATGAAAACCATGACCAAACCTTAACCATGCTAAATGATTTGATTTCAAATTTACTAACTTAATTCTTGATTTAAATACCTAAAGTTAAAAGAGTAAACTTATAAAAAAATCTAAATTTCTATTAAAATCTTGTAACTTATAAACCCTAGAGTATAGTTACTGCTCCTACAAGGTACATACTTTTCTAGTTTTACTTTTAGCCGATAACCTCGTTGAACAATATTTTATAATATTCTATATAATCATAACCAAACAAACTAAACCAAAACCGAACGGTTTGGTTTTGGTTTGGTTTTAATATTATAAAATAACTAAATGATTATTTTCTCAAAAAACCATCAGTTTTCGGTTTGGTTTGGTTATCTTAAAACTACGACCACACCAAGCCACGTCCAAGCCTACTAGCATTGATGAACATAACTTGTCCAGTCCTTCCCAAAAAAATAAAAAATAAAGAGCATAAAATAATTATTTGGGCCTTACATTGAAAAAAAAAAAGAAAAGAAAGAATACTTGCTCTTGAATTCAAATTAACAAAAAAAAGAGAAATTCTTAATGTCTTATTTTAACACCGTGTTTTCAAGATTGTCCATTTTACTTTATGCAAACTATAGCATTTCACAATCTGTGGCGCTTCGAAGTGCTACACCTCCCCAAGGACTATCGAAACAAAATCACGCCTCCTTTGCGCCGCCCCGGTGGGGTGAGACTATGGGGCGAGGGCGTGGATTGCTTTCTAGCAGTTAAAGTCGTAGTGGATGGAATAAAGATGGATATGTTTATTATTATTAAAATGAAGATGGGTTCACTTGCCTTTTTTTAAGATGATGACGATGATAATGATTATTATTATAAATAAATAAATAAAGAGGGCATAATTGACTTTTTACAATTAATCTTGTCTCCCAGTAAAATTTTTGGACATTAACGTAAATTGCCCTTAAGAGAATAGAATAACTAAAAGCAAAAAGACTAATTACATTTACACCACTTATTTTACTAAAAATATATCACATTTTTATTAATGTAACATTGTCATCTTTATTTCTTTTAGTATTTAAGCCCCTAAAAGTTTTTATTAAATTTTTCTTGAATTTTTTATTTAATTATCTCCTCATATTCTTAATGATCGAATATATTTATAAAAATAATTTTTATACCTTAAAATCATGTGAAAATACGTAGTTGTGTATCATTAAATATTACGTTTTTGTTTATTTAAAAATTTTAATCAATTCCCACAATGAAATTTTAGAATTAAAATATCATTCAATACAAGCTGTCATGAAAATATGATGTTAAAAATTAAAAAAAATGACAAATATATGTTAATGGTGTCAGTGTAAAGAACTAAAAACATAAAGAATTATAAGTATAATTAAAATGTGGTATGGTTAATAAAGATGTGATGTAAATATGACCCATCAAAGCAACAGAGTTATAATCCCTTTGTATAATATATATATTTTTTAAAAAAAACGGAAGCTAGCTTTCCTTTATGAACATATATCACTTGCATAATTTAGCCATTGCTAATTGTTGAGCTCATATATCTCTTGAAACTGAAACACATAGTTGACACCTTGATGAATTACTACAACAGATATCAAATATGCATTTACTAATGTATTGAAGAATTTGATTGATTGGTCGAATTTATTGACACATCAAACACCCTCAGCTCATCAACAATTAACGTCCACTATTTAATAACTACAAATTAAATTACTCCCTCCGTGTCAAAAAGATATTCCTCTTTTCTTTTTTTATTCGTCCCAAATTATATTTTCCTTTCTTAAGTTAATTTTTTAGTTTTCTAATATACCCCCATTTATGATGCATAGTAATCAATAACAAAGAACAACCAAAGTGAAATATTAAATAAGTTAAAGAGTATATTAGGAAACATACGTTAAATTGTACATTTTCAATAACTTTAAATGATGTTTTCTTAATCTATGTGAAAAATAAAAGGGGAATATCTTTTTGAGACGGAGGGAGTAGCATTAATCTATTAGTTTGCGTGTTCTTCAATTACTCCACGCTGCACAACACTGATGAAGGCGTTAATGGCACAAACAGAAAACTTAGAACAAAGCCTCCTTGAACAAAGTCTTGGCCATATACCAACTTTGATGCAGTATTTAATTTGCCATTCTAAACCAACTCTTGGCACATAGGGAACGTAGCCAACACTCAATATAGAGTATGCCCAAAATATAAAATTCCATTTTATACATATAGTGTTTTGGCCCAAAAGGGGGTGGGCCAATGCCTATCAAAACCCACCCCTGTCTACGCCTCTAGTCTTGAGGACGCGACAGAAATTCCTATTGAAGTGCAAATAGTTTGTTAGATGACAGGTCGAACCAAACCCTACGTGGTTCACGCTGAGGCACAATGTAACATGCTAGGTTAGGGTGGGGGTGGGCAATGTGGGAGCCGGGTTGTTCTACTACTTCATTTCCTAAAATATATAGAGAAAACGAACCCTCCCACTACAACAAACTATCATATGATTCATAGATGATTTCATTAATTAGCTCTAGGATACATTTATATTAAAAACATAAAATGAATTGAAAATATGGGAATGTATATATCTCACCAAAATATTAATGTTGAAATAGAGAAAATTTACCTTTTTAGTGCAATTATTAACGTATTGATAACTAAATAATTCAACATTTTATTGATAAAATGAATATATATATATATATATTCATTAATTTACCTTGTGTTTTATTTTATAATAATTTTATAACTTATGTAGGAATTCTTTTTTAATTTTATATTTTTTGATAAAAATATTATAAATATGTTGAAATTGAAATTTTAACCGCTTGCACATACACGGAGTATTGAAATCTATATACATTTACCTATCATGATCATGATCCAAATAAACTATTCTATCTGTTCTAAATATATAAATTTATTTGTTCCCAAATATTAAGAAAGCTTATTAAAAAAAGTAAATTTTACAAATCGTATTTCAAATCTATCCTTATTTATGAGCATTAACGTGTGTAAACGATTTCGTAAAAATAATGCTATGTAGTACCAGTACACATGATATCGTATAATTTGTCAAATTAAGCGGCTCACATGTGCTTGAATTTAACTCCACTTATTATTTGACGATATATGTATTGCCACATGGATTAATGTTTGACACCAGTAGAGTTGTATAGTATTACTCAAGAATAAATGATTAATAGTCCTTAATTACAAAAACAAGCCTGTATTATATTTGGGACAATTGAAAATGGAAAACAAGTTTATACAATTGTGGCGGACGGCGTATTTTATTTGTTTCTGAAAGGACACAATCAACTAGCTTGAACCAACTTTATGAAAATGAGGTATTTTACTAACTATTTCCTTAAAAAAATGAAAAGGAAAGGGGAGCTGTTAATTATGTATTCAGGAGATTATTGATTAATACGCTGCTCCAAGTTGGAATCGAATTATAGTATTGAGTATTCATTTATTGAGATTTTTCCTTTTAAAAAAAGACCAACAATTCTTTAGTGTAGTTTCTAGACTTCCACCACCTATACATTGTTAGAGCAAGATTAATGTTAGGGGAAAAAAGCCAAAGGGAAAAATCTAAGAGGAAAAAACATATTTCCAAATAATGTAAAAGGGGTAAAGGTAGGGGGAAAATATGAATTGTACACGTGACGATATTTTATTATATTAGAATGGAGTGAAAGTGAGGGGAAAATAATATTTTATTAAATTGAGGGGAGATCGGAAGATTTGGATGGGCAGTTTTATTCACCCACCAATTGTTAGTGGGGTGACACCACCAACTGCTTATGTGGCGGACCACTTGGCGACTGACTGGGCATTAAAAAAATTGAAATTTCAATTTTCTACCTAACCTCCCCACCCCCAAATCAGCTCCCAATCCCAAACTAAATCTCTCTCTCTCTCTCTCTCTCTCTCTCTCTCTCTCTCCACGGGTTCCGATAGTTTAACATTTCGACGTCCGGTGAAACTCAACTGACGGAGACGACCGGCCGGAGCTTCGCCACCAAAATCCGGCAACTGAGTTGATCAAAGACGATGTAATATCTGGCAGAAGGGAGGGTAACAAAGACGACCGCGCCATTGAAACCCCAAAATCCTGACTGGCACCTGAAGCTGCTATCTCGTCGGACCAAATTCTGACATAAAGAATGGTAAATTTCCTTAGCTGTCGGATTGCACAATAAATAAAATACTAACAATAATTACAGGCTACAAATAGATACAAAATATAGGGTCATAGAAATGACCCAATTTTCCTGAAGCTGCCAAAGCAAATTTACACTTTCCTCTGCAAATTAATTAGACCTAGGAAACGAAACAATGAAGTCAAAACGAAATAGGGATTTTGGACAAAAGCAAATAGAATGAATGCTATTGTTATTCATCCTTGAATTTATAGCTCTTCCGATCTCACAAATTCATGTTTTGTCCTATTTCTAGCTTCACGTGGTGGAATTTTGCTTAATCTGTCTACTGATTCTGTGGAGAAGAACTGCAGATGTTGAAATAGTGGAGGCGACGCTGGAGGTACTGCAGATGTTGCATTCAAATAAAAGGACCAAAATCAAACATTATAATGAAGTATATAATAATTACACCAAACAAACAACTCAATGACTATGAATATGTGAGGTTTCTGTGCAACAAATTGACTCTGAAGAATATAAATTTTAGAAATTTTTGGGGTTTCAGCTCGCCGGAGTCTTCCTTACCATCCGTTCAACCTGGCTCAGGTCACCATCGAGGGGGTAACTTTCGGTCGGTCGGTGGGAGACCCAGTGGTGAGAGAGAGATGTTTGGGCCTAGAGCTCCTACAGGTTGTCTCTGTCTGCTGTGTTTCGCTGGACGCTGGAATGTTCAGCCGCCGGAATCGGGGGTGGCTGTGTGTTAGAAACAATAAGTGAATGTAAAGATTACTTTCAACAGAAAGAATTAAAGATACGAATAAAAAATAAAACAGAACAGAATCATTGACTTAAATATAGATTGAGACTAGATAAACTATGTCATATAGCAAAATTTCACCCCTACTGTGCTTGAAGTTCAACGAGAGTTTTGCTACTAGGATTTAACAATCTGTTACCTAAAAATCAAGCACTTCGAAATCGGGCCCTAGAGAATATTAAGTGTTTTATTTTCTCTCAAGGGGAATGGACAGAACAGAGAAGAAATTATTCAAAAAACAGGATGAATAAATCAGCCGGATTGGTTCCCTTTTATACACTTCAAAATGTCCGATAGAGTTTTATTGATCAGACGCAACCCTTCAGACCGGATAGAGTTTTGTTGACAACTCTTGATATCAACCGAATTAACTGAAAACGAGATTTTCATAAATTCGAGATATATAAAAATAAAATAAAAAGAAATACATTCTTAGTTAACAAAACCTAAAAACCTAAGGCCCAAGGTAATATATATAATAATAGATTCTAATATAATCTATCTTTATTTTTTTTTATTAAGTTTTTACAAAATACACTAATAAAGTAGTCAAAATTTCTATTCTATTCTAATGTGGGATAGGATACTTTAACACCATATTAGTATATAAACATCTAACACTGTGAAGAGAGAGAGAGAGAGAAACGGTGGGCTTGGGGCTGATTTTTTTTTTTTTTTTGGTGAGGGTGGAGTAGAAAATTGAAATTTCAAAATTTTTTTTAATGTCAACGGGGGAAAAAGCTATTAGTAGTTAATCAAGTTACAAACTCTACTACGCAATAGGATGAAATTACCCATTTACCCTTAATGAGAGAGAAACAAATTTCTCGGTCAAGCTGTATTGAAATTGAAAAGGGAATCTGAAAATGGCAGCCAGACCCTGTCCCTACCCCCTTCCCAGTTCCTCCAAATCAGCCAGACACCCAGACTCAATTCGAGACCACCCCTCTCTGTGCACAGCCAGACTCACACCACGCATAACAGTCGCTGGACATCAGCCGTGGCCAGACCTTTACCAGCACCGGCTGCCCCTTTTGGAAACCACATTGTCAAAAAACCCCAGTTGTTTGCGGTCACCAAGCGGCAAGCAGTAAACACATTCTTCCCCACACCTGCCTTCTCACTGGCGTTCTCCAAGGGGACGAAAAACTTTTTGCATCACCAGCCCCCCCAAACTTTTGCTTTTGTTCTTAATATCAATATGCATTTCATTGAACTTTGTATACACAGCTTACCTTAAGTGGAAAGGTGGGATTGGAGCTGCTGCCGACCGGTTTCTCCTTCGGTGTATAGGGGGTTGTTGGAGTTTGACGAGAGAGGAGCGCATGTGGTGGGTTGGTCAAATATCTTTATTTTTTACATTCCTTGCGGTGCTTAACGGTGCTTGATTTTTACATTCTCATCCGGTGGGGGGAGGGTGGCTGTTGGTTTGGAGTCGACAAGAGAGATGGGCTGGTGGATTTTTGAGTGATTTTTACATTTTCCACCTTGCTTGATTGATTTCCCTTGCTCTGTCGACGAATCTGTAAAGGCGATGCGAAGGGGCTCAGGGCTTTGGTGAGTGAGCATCAGAGGGGCCGAGGGGGGCTTTGAAGTTGGCTCTGAAGCGGTGCTTGTGCTGCAGATTCTGAAAGGGAAGGAGGTGAAATCGTTTTCCATGCTGCCAGTTCTGAAAAGGTTAGGTTGAATGTTTAGGGGTGGGCTCTTCTGCTTGGTTATGGGAATTGATTAGGGGCATTTGAGTCATTTTCGTTTATTATGTAATTGATTTTGTAACTCAGCATGTACTAGTAGCGGGATTGCTTAACTCGTCCACCATGTAGGAAGATGGCGGTGTATCCCCACCAGCAGCTGGTGGGTGAATAAAACCGATTGGATGGGTTTTGGGATTACTAAAGCATATATAATTTAAATAATTCTATTTGTAAAAAATCTTTTACAAAATATTTTATAAAGTATAGAGGGTGATTTCACCAGCTTGCCACTTAGATTTACTTTCTCTTAGTCATATAATACAGAAGGGCAACATCACCCTTTTCTGTAAAATATTTTATAAATGGTTTTTTACAAATAGAATTTTCCATTTCTCAAATATGTAATTCTTTAAAATAAATCAATACGTTGGGGACAAAACACCCCAACTCCGAACAAAAAACATTAATTTAGATACAATGACTATAATGACCGACCAGAATGCCCAGTATATCTGTATATGGTTGTTCTAGCAAAGCTTTAAGCACCATGCGTTTAACAACTTATCATCCTACTTTTGCTCGAGATCATGATATATATATAGACACATATTATAACGGTCCCTACAAAAACATTAAGATAAAGTTCAAATATGCTCGTGTTTCTATCAAGTACAAAGGCTTGCACTAGCAAATTCTAAATGGATTTTTTTTTTTTTTTGACAACAATTCTAAATGAATGTTGATATGCATGCTTTGACTATTTGAATAATTTTTGGAGACGAATAATATTTGAGTCGAGACTTTTTATGTTTGTAGTGCTCTTTTCAAGTCAAAAGGTGAAGTACATTTTCTCAACCATTTTCATTTTGATTACATGTATTTTAAGACCACTGAAGCAATATCTGCCTACCAAATCTATCATTTTGTAGTTTATTTTTGACCAAATGGTCTTCACCTGTTGATTTTAAGTTCTCAGTGCTTTCATCATCCACCATCCAAAAATAGAAAACTGAGCCCACTACTAATTGATGGTTTCAATTTATCTGCTTGCGTTCATGATCATATATTACAAATGATCATATATTAATTATTAGATAATCATCAAAATGATAGGGAAATGGAATGTAGATCGGAGTGATAATGCTGGAACCCATTTTCTGTGGAGTTAAATAGGGTTCTATAAAGAAGTCCGATATACCAATCAAAGCCGTGACATGTGTGATCCCAATGAAATCACATGTGATGTTTTGACCTGGCCATATTGTATCACATGAATGGCACTAGAACGAGACTACACATGTAGTCATCAACAAAATCTTTGTATATGCACACACTTTGAACATGTTCTCTAATACGACATCTGTCTCAAAAAGATGGTCTATTTTTTCTTTTCCGTCTGTCTTAAAATATGGTCCAGTTTTCTTTTTAAAAAATAATTGAAATATTAGTTTTTTTATATACCCGATTTAATGCGCTTAGTTATTGCAAAAATAGAATTATTAAAGTGCAATAATTAATAAATGAAATGATATAATATGAAAATAATGTTAAAATTTATTTTTTAATACTATTAAATGAATTTTTTTAATCTATGTAAAAAATAATAGAATTATCTTTTTAGGACGGATTCGTTTTGAGACGGATGAAGTAATAATTAAACACAAACGTGTGGGTTTGATTGAACCAAATTCCATGTATCTCTCTGCCTGGACGTAACGTGTCCAAAAATCAATGAAATCCACGCGTCAAGTTTATGCATGGTACATGCAATATGTTAAGATTGTCAAAATTAGGTGCCAAATCGTAAAACCCATAAATGTTTGCTTTCCAATTGAAGACTTAAGGTTTAACTTTATGTATATTCTATTCTAAATAATATATTTTCAATTTATTTATAAAATAAGTTACGTACACTTGTTTGGCTTTTGAATGTTCGTGTCATTTTTAAATATACATATATAGCATAACATACAATTAATCTTTGCCATTGTCACTATCTGCTATTTTTAAAAAGCACTAACTTGTGAGGCGTGACCTAATTCACTACACTTTTGTTTTCGTCATCTTTTTGACATATATAGAGACTACATCTACTTGTTTGGATTATTATATAATTTTTAGGGTATTTTTACTGCCCTTGAAAATGATGTTCATAGATTTGCGTCTGCTGCCTTCCAAGAAAGATATCGACTTGGATTTTATGGAAATTATGGAACTAAAAAATGACGTTAAAAAGAAAACTCTCTCTGTTATTGCTGCATTCTAGTTCTATATATAGCAAGACAAGATTGCTGGATTTCTATATGCATGGTTATGTGTAAATTATGTACACAAATGATAATGAATTGAATTGAATTGGGGATATTTGCACGAAAATTCTTAAGTAAATCTGCTGAGATAGACTTATAATTCTGCAAATCATAAATTAAGTGTGACTAAACATTTACTATGTGAAAAATTTTAAGCTTTTCTAGACCATTTTTATTTTTATTTTTTTGGGTAAGTCAAGGGAAACAACTTTCATTTATAACCGGAATCCTTTAAGAGTACATCAAAAAGAAAGCTAGGTAGATTCTCAAGCCATTCTATAGAGCTGACATTGTACGAGCCATAATTAGGAGTGGGCAACCGGTCGGCTGGTTCGGTTTTGGCCTGGAACCTGAACCGAACGGGCCAAGATCTATTTTGGTTTGGTTCGGTTAGCCGGTTTAGGCAGTTTTTTTCCAAAACCGGCCGGTTCACGCAAACTAGACTGAGTGGCTCGATTAGACCTGTTTTTTGCCCACTCCTAGCCGCAATAATGTGAATAACCTGGTTCACAGACCCCTGAGTACAAGAGAAAACAAAATTTACCAATTCAAGAGCAAGCGCTCCCATGACATTAATGTTCAATAATATGTGCCAAAATATGATAAATCTTTCCGGGCAATTCCGTCATAAGGAGTAGCTAAGCAATAAAGTCAAGTTTCAAGTTATAAACAAAATATCATAAGTCTTTTAGAACCTGGCGTGGTAAAAACTATATATATGGTCACCCTCAAGGTCAAGGGTGGTATTGATACATGAATTGCTGCATGTCTCCCTGTAGCTTTTCTTCTCTCTGTATTCATCACTGCTCAAAACACATTGTTTTTAAGTACAGCAATAACAAATCCAGTGCTTATAACTGTTCCGGCCAAAATCATTTAAAGAGGAAAAAAGTGAGAGAAATGGGAAAAGGGCGTGCTCCATGCTGTGACAGGAATAAGGTTAAGAGAGGGCCTTGGACCCCTGCCGAAGATTTGCGCCTTATCACTTTCATTCACAATAATGGCCATCCAAACTGGCGCGCCCTCCCCAAACAAGCCGGTACCCTACCTATTTAATTATATGTGTATTCGTTTCTTCGATGTTAAAATGCAATAAATTTTAACATCGGCTTATTCGTTACTCATCGAGTAGGTGTACTTTCTCTTTGTAGGGCTATTACGATGTGGAAAGAGTTGCCGGTTGAGGTGGATAAATTACCTAAAACCCAATGTAAAACGGGGCAACTTCACCCCTCAAGAAGAGGAAACCATAATCAATCTGCACACCAAGCTGGGAAACAAGTAACATTTTAAGATTTTACTTAATTGGGAATGGAGTTAGATTTTTGAAAATGAAGGGGAGATTTGAGTTGTGCATGTGGACCTTATGAGATATGTAGATGTGATTAATTTGAACAAATTTTACTTTAAAATAATATGCGTTTGCTGACCGGGCTCTGTTCTACAGATGGTCAAAAATTGCCTCTTGTTTGCCGGGAAGAACTGATAATGAGATAAAAAATGTGTGGAATACCCACTTGAAGAAACGATTACTCAATAGGAAAAATGTGGGTTTTCATCAAGACAATTACTCTTGTAAATCAAGTCCAAATACTCATCAAGAATCTATGTCCAAGAAACCTGATCATCAGACCAGCCTGCTAGAAAAAATATCAACAACTCCCGTCGAACCAAAAGAAACGGGGCATCCCCATTCTCCAGCTTCTTCACACGCAACAAGTTTCTCCCACACCAGCAAGCTCGATAATTTTTCGAGGCCAGATGAAACAGTGGGATCCAAACAAGTTGATAAGTGTTTATCAGATGAAAAGATTGGAATCCCAATTGACTCTGATGATATTCACGATCATGACTTTTGGAATGTGTTTGATGCCATGGATCCATCAGAGTGTATTGGATCAACTCAATCAAATGATCTTCGGTATATCAATCCCGAAAGTGATCAAGTCGAATACATGAAGTGTTGGTTAAGAAATTTGGAAAATGAACTTGGATTAACCGAAGAAAATGCTCGTGATCAACATTCAAACATTAATGCCGACGAGAACTATAGAAGAGTTTTGGAGCCTGTCTTGGATTTTTTTCCAATATGGCCTCCTTCGCCCACAAATTTTGGTGTCTAAAGTTCAATTGCATCATTTTAGCTTTCTTTGGATGTCCAATGAAAATAGCGGAAGTATTCACCTTTGTACGCTTCTTTGTTTGTACATTTCTTAGGCTTATCTTTTTCGTGTACATGCATAACAACAACAAAAAAAAACTGAAGTTTTTTATCCATATTGTTCCTTTCTTGATCACCCACAATCAATTACTAGTTTTATACATAAATTTTGTATTTTGTCCTTTTAAAGCCTCATATACACACCTCTTTTAAATTTACATTTTGTAATATTAGTCTTTGTGTTAAGCCCATATTCAAGAGAAAGAACAAGTATTTAACTCATGCAACATAAGATTTTTTAAAGTTGTTACTAGTCATATTACGAAAGATGTTATTTTGCTTTGGAACAGAGTACCTTACTAAATAATTTAACACATGTATGTATATATTACAAAAAGTCACGCCTCTTAAATAATCTTAGAGAACAAACTAATCCTTTGAAAATGAGTTACTTTCTTCTTTTAAAAAAACATAGAGGATGTCATAATTGCAACGGTACATCTTTTGTTGCACATAAAATTCTCTAAGATTTGTCGGTATTAATGTCACATTAGTACAAATCTCATATTAGTAAAATATAAATATACCTAGTTACAAGGGAGGACGTGGCCTTATAAAGAGGCAACAAACAAGTTTTTCTTCATAACAGTAGCTAAATGGAGATTTTATATAAACAATATATGCAGTTACCAATGTCAACTAAAATAAATTGATAATCTTTATGGATTTTCAATCTCTTAATAATAAAAAACAAATACAGTTCAATAAAGTTTTGGGTGAGAAAAGGGCAGGGACCACGCAAACGCATGCCCCCTTATCACAAATTATGATGTAAGCTCGACCACTGTGGCCGACTTTAGGTAGGCACCTTTCCCAAGTGCAATGGAAGGCACCAACCTAGGTCATGGATCTTTTTGATCACCCATTGACCTCTTCCAAGCAAGTAGGAATCACGCAACCACCAAGCCCCATTTTTACACTCTTTCGACCTCCTCCCACTTTGCTTTTCTCTCGATGTGGGATAACTGATGTAATACATATAGTTTTCAATGGCCATTGAGCAGGCCGTGCTTGAGCATAGGCTCAAGCGGCTCTTGCTTAGGGCCGTAAATACTTAGGGGCTCTCAATTTCAATATTTTCCCTTTTTTTCCTCTTTTCTTTTTCTTTTTTTCTTTTTTTCTTTTAAGGAAATTAGATTATACACTTACAGTTGAGAATATGTCACTTACAAGTTACAACATAATTACATATTCATTATTATTATATAATAATTTATACCCTATTTTATCTTGATTGTTTCACCTCTCTTTAATATTCCAATATTTTTACCCTTTTGAAATTAAATCTACTAAATTCTCTTCATAATCTTTAATTATTTTCTTTCATATTATCATCTATCAAAAAAAAAAAAAAAAGAAAAATTTCAAATTCGAGTACTATTACAAATTTTAAAATATTATATAGCTATTCATTTCCGCAACCCAACTCATTCAAAGAAAAAATGAGGAAAAACTCAATGGAAGGGGAAAAAATTATTATAACTAGTATTTTTTTTTTTTTTGCTTTACTTTTAACATGTTATCTAAAAATAAAAAATAAAAAATCTATTAATATGGGGGCCCATTTACTGAACTTGTCTTGGGGCCTTATAAGCTACAGGTCCGGCCTTGCTGTTGAGTTCAATGAAGGTAGTTCTTCTATTCTTGGGTTTCAAGCTGAATGTAAATAAATGTGGTTCTCGTTTTCTCTTCCCTTCATACCTATAAAAAAAAAAAAAAATCCATAATCTTAATCTTATTGAATGCAGGAAGTATTGGCTAAGAAGCTTGGAAAATGAACTGGGACTAAAAGAAAAAAATCCTGGTGTCAAGATCCACAGATAAAAATGCAAACACAATTTTGTAGCCAGTCTTGGATTCCCACCCCGCCCCCCCCCCAAACCACAATATGGCCTTCTCCGCCGTATTGTATTCTGGTATCTAAACTTCAATCAGATTATTTTAGCTTTATTCAAATGACTTTCAAGAATGGCCAAATTAAGTATGCACCTCTATGTGCGTCTTAAAATTCTTAGGCATATCTTTCTCGTTTTCCCTATAGATGGCTATATTGACACTACAATTTTAATAACCATACCACAACTTAATCATACTCAATATCTTTTACGTTTTTAAGTCTTTACATTAACATCATTAATTCATTTATATCATATTTTTATTTTTAACATTTTCTCATCATGACAAATATCTTGTACCGAATAATATTTTGATTTTTAAAATTCCATTGTGGAACTGCCTAAATTTTTAAATAGGCAAAAAAGTAGCATCAAATAATATACAACTACATATTTTTATGCAATTTTCAAGTGCACAAATACAAAATTTTAAATATATTCGATCACCAAGAACATGAGACGATAATTAAATCAAAGAATTGACAAAAAATGTAGCTAAAACTCCTAGGGGCATAAATGCTATAAGGAAAAAAAACACTAGGAAATGTGGTGTAATTATTAAAAAAAAATGTGGTATGAGTGAGGGGGTGGAATGTTTATTGTTCCTTTCCTTGATCATATACAAGCTACAATGAGTTACTAGTTTCATGCATAAATTTTATTTGCTAACCAATTATATGCAGTCACAAGCGAGGAGGTTGCCCTAATCTTTTTTTTTTTTAATTAGTACTTCCGATCTAGGTATTCCAGCTTCGCTAAACTATTTCTAGGCCTTCAATACCCCACCCCAAAAATCCTGAAGGAGGTAAATCGCGGGATATGCTTCAATTGTGCACAGGTTCCCAACACCAGTATGTACATTGCGCACAATGGGCCTTTTTCCAAATGGATATATTCTTGTGTCTCTTGGGAGTCGAAGCTGGTAGCGAGACTTGTGATGCTGCCCTAGTCTTTCTTAATTCTTATCTATCACTTAGTTCGTTATTTAACATATCCCTTTTTTTTTTTTTGAGATCATATGACGTGGCTGTTTTCTATATAAGAACCTGATCTAACTCCATGAAATTACTCCACTAACCGTGGTTTGTATTACCCACCTAGAGAAAGGAATAGGGCCCATTGCATGATGGGCTCACGACCATTTGAGGAGGATCAGAAAACCCACCAGGGAGCAAAAGTATATTTAACCTAGTAGGACAACTTTTCTCCATAACGATGGCTAATCAAATGGAAATTTTATAATAATTAAACAATTACCAATTTCAGCTAAAATAATTATATTGATGATCTTTAAGAATTGCCCGTCTCTCATTGCTAGAAAACAGACATATTCATTGAAGTTTGGCCTTGACAATGGAGCACGGGCATGCATCCTAGCGACAATACATAATTTGCTAAAGTTAGGGCTTGAGATAAGGAGAGGCCGCGCGAATGCAGGCCCCCACTATCGCAAATTATGACATTGATTCAACCACTTGGGCCGACCTTAGGCAAATGCCCTTTCCAAGTGCAATGAAAGTCACCACTCACCAACCGAGGCCATGAGTCTTTTTGATCACTCAATAACCCCATGCAGGCAAGTATGTTGCCAATTCCCACCTCGTCCATTTTTATTGCACACTCTCCAATTCCCCCGCTTTGCTTTTCTCTAGATGTGGGATAACTGGACGGGGCATAGTTTTCTCCTCTTCGTATTATGTATCAAAATAAAAAAAAAAAATCTTAAAAACCATGTTTCCGACTTTCATCCTTCCAACTGAACTCATAATTTCTACCTCATATAGGTTTCCGACTTTTATGCTTCCAGTTGAGATCAAATGTGATGGTGGAATACATCTCGTATATCTACCCCATAAAAAATAGACTTGATATGTTTTATTTATGTATTTCACAAAATTATATGAACTAGTATATATAACGTAGAAATATATTAGAAAGAATATGAGCACTCCATTTTTATTCAACTACAATAATTAAATTGTCTCGATCTTCATGATATTTTGGCACCTAAAATTCAACCGCATCATTTTAGCTTTCTTCAGATGTCCAATGAAAATAGCAGGAATATTCACCTTTGTATGCTTCTTTGTTCATACATTTCTTATACTTATCTTTCACGGCATGCACAACAACAATAACAATAACATCAAATTAAAGTTCGTTATCCATATTTTAAGGGATGGAACGTTCATTGTTCCTTTCTTGATCATCCACAATCAATTACTTGTTTTATTCAAAAACTTTATATTTTGTCCTTTAAAAGCCTCATCTGGACATCTCTTTTACGTTAATATCGTTGCATTTGTTCAGTAGACTGATTAAGTAGTGTGGTAGGTGACATTTCTTGTAATACTCTCTCCGTCTCAACAAGTTAGTCCATTATTTCATTTTTCTCGTTCTAAAAAGATAATGCACTTATCATATTAAGCATATATTTAATTTTCCATTTTCATATGTGTCTCTAATTAATCTATATATCTATATATATCTGTATATATATACACATGTACACACTCTTAAAAGTAAGATAGTTTCCATTTCATTTTTTCCCGCCCATAACCAATTGCTAAATCGGGATATGTCATCTTGACCGTTGGTTTAATCTACCAATCTTGGCCATTGATTTCTATTTTACTGTTTAATTTCATTCACCTTTTTAATTTATCACCAATTTATAGATTTATTTTATCTTTCATTTCCCTTTTTTATATTATCATTATATCTTTCATTCATATATTAATTCCAATCACCAAATCAGATTTCATTTTATCAAAAAATATATCTCTTTCTTTATCCATATATTCCTTCTTTCCTCTAACAAAACTCATTCTATAACTCTCTCTCAATTTATATTTAAAATTTCCACTCCTTATCTTGAGAAATTTTATTTTCGATTGATTATCTTTTAATTTTATGTTTCAATTTATCTCACACCGTCGAATAACTTCAAGATTGGTTTCAATATTCGTCAATGTTCAGAAAATTAGACCTGTCATCTAATCAGAAAAGTTAACAGTTTAAGGTTATTGGACTGATTTTAATTAAATAATTGAAAAAAAATTAATTTTTATATAAAATAATGTTAAAATTTTATTCCTTTTTTAGGAGACATCGAAAATGTGACTTTGGGCATAAAAAGGGAATCACACACTGGTTATTTAGTGAAATAAACTCAGGATATACACATATATTAAGTTACTTAGATAAGGGTTCATAATAGGGCTTTAACTTATAAGCCTTGAGTTTTGAAAAAGTTTAAAATTTTAATAGATCATTATTGAAAAAAAGTTTATTGTGAACCAGTGAATCGTATCTGTCTTTATCCCACACCGTCGGATTATTTTCGACATTGATTTTAGTATTTGCGAATGTTTTAGAAAATTATATTGGTCATCGAACCAGAAAAGCTAAGAGTTTAAGGTCGTCGGACTGATTTTAATTAATAAAATAATTGAAATAAATTAATTTTTACTTAAAATAATGTGGAAAAAGATCATTCAATTTTTTTAATTTTTTATCTTTACCTTTTAAAAAAATGTTTAAATTTTTCCCTTTTTTAAAAGCAATTGAAAATATGACTTTAAGAATAGAAAGAGAATCTCACATTGGTTATTTACTGAAAAGAATTGAAGATGTATGTCTATATTAAGTTATTTGGAGAAGTGTTATATATAATAGGGCCTTAGCTTATGGCCTTAAGCTTATAAAACGTTCAAGATTTTAATTGATCATTATTGATAAAAAGTTTATTGTGAACCGTATCCCTTTTTATCGCACAGCGTAGGATTATTTTTTAGTTTGATTAGAGTATATGCAAATGTTTCGATAACCAGACTGGTCATCAAACTTGAAACGCTAACGGTTAAAGGTTATCATACCGATTTTAATTATTGAAATAAATTAATTTTTACATAAATTAATGTAAAAAAGAATATTCAATTTTATAATTTTTTGATCTTTATAGTTTAAAAAAATATTGAAATTTTATTTCTTTTCTAAGAACAATCGAAACTATGACTTTGGATGTAAAAAAGAATTTCACATTAGTTATTTAGTAAAAAAATTAAGGATATATATCTATATTAAATTATTTGCAGAAAGGTTATACATAATGGGGTCTTAATTAATGAGTCTTAAGCTTTCAAAAAAATCAAAATTTTAATGTATTATTTTTGAGAAAAAATTTTTTGTGAACTGTATCATTCTTTATCTGGCATCGTCAGATTTTTACTAGATTGATTCCAGTATTCATAAATGTTCAGAAAATTAGGTTGGAAAAGCTAGTGCTTCAAAGTCGTTGAACTGATTTTAATTAAATAATTGAAATAAATTAATTTTTACCTAAAATAATATAGAAAAAGAAGATTCGATTTTATAATTTTTTTATCATTACTGTTTAAAAAATTGTTGAAATTTTATTGTTTTTTAAAGAGGAATTGAAATGTGACTTTGAGAATTGAAAGAGAATCCTACATTGGTAATTTAATGAAAAGAATTGAGGATGTTATGGGCATTAAACTTTTAAAAAATTCAAAATTTTAAACGGCCATTATTGAGAAAAAGTTAATTGTGAACCATATCCGTTTTTTATCTCATACCGTTAAATTATTTTTTGGATTAATTCAAGTATCCACAAATATTCAGAAAATTGGACCAGTCATCAAATCAAAGCTAATAATTCAAGGTCATCGAGTTGATTTTAATTAAATAATTGAAATGAATTAATTTTACCTAAAATAAGATGGAAAATGAACATTTTGTTTTATAATTTTTTTTATCTTTATTGCTTAAAAAAAAAGTTAAAATTTTATTCCTTTTTTAAGAGCTATTAAAAATGTGACTTTGTAAATAGAAAGAGAATCTCATATTAGTTATTTGGTGAAAAGAATTGTATATTAAATTACTTGGAGAGGGATTATGCATAATATGACCTTAACTTATGGCCTTGAACTTTTAAAAAGTTTAAAATTTTAATAGATCATTGTTGAAAAAAAGTTTATTGTGAACCGGTGAACTGTATATGTTTTTATCTCACAACTTCAAATTGTTTTCCAGATTAGTTCCTTTATTTGTAAATTTTCTTTAATGTTTTCCTTATGTTTTCTTTTAAAACATTTTTTATCTTAATTAATGAAAGAGATCGTATTCTGAGTAGCACCTATGTTGTTTTTCTTTACACACACGTAAATAATCAAATATTATAGTTTAAGAACTATTAGAAATGTGACTTTGGGCAAAGAAACGAATCTCCACATTGGTTATTTAGTTTAAAAAAATTAAGAATGTATGCATATATTAAATTACTTAGAAAAGAGTTATGTATAATAAGGTCTTAGTTTATGGGTTTTGAGCTTTTAAAAAGTTTAAAATTTTAATAGATCATTATTGAGAAAAGTTTATTGAAGACTGGTGAATCGTATCCGTCTTTATTTTACAGCCTCGAATTGTTTTTTGAATTGGTTTCGGTATTTGCAAATTTTCTTTAATAGTTTCTTTAATGAAGGCCATCGAGTTTAATGAAGGCAAGGCAAGATATGGTATGGTATTAGTCTTGGCACTTTTTATGCTAAATTTAGTGGTTCTCATATTATCCTCTTCATATGTACCAAAAACAAAAATCTTAAAACAATGTTTCCAACTTTTGCACTAGTGAGCTCGATAAAATTTCAAGGCTTGATGAAATAGTGGGAACTAAACAATTTGATCAGTGTCCATCAGATATTAAAAAAAAAGATAGAAAGAAATAACATTTGAGTCTAATGATATTCATGACTCTTGGAACGTGTTTGATGCCATACATCCATCGCACTGTATTGGAGCCAAATCTTGGATTTTTTTTTTTTTTTGGTGGCAATATATGGCCTGCTTCCCCAGCAAATTTTGGTATCTAAAACTCAATCGCATCATTTTAGCTTCTTCGGATGTCTGATAAAATGGCGGAAGGGAAGTATTCACCTTCGGATGCTTCTTATAAGTTCTTACATTTCTTAGGCTTATCTTTCTCGTGTACATAGAGCACTCATAGTTCCTTTCTTACTAGGTTTATACATAAATTTTATATTTTGTCCTTTAATTAAAAGCTTCATCAACACATCTCTTGTACATTGTCCTTAAGTAGCGTCCCGCAAGGTAATATTTTCATTTTGTAATATTAATCTTTGTGATGACCCCATAATCTAGAGAACGAACAATTATGTGACCCATGCAATGCATGGGATCGTTTAATTATGTTGTTATTAGTAATATTACCCAAATGTTATTTTGTTTCAAAGGAGAGAGTTTCTTGCTAACTAATCCCACAAAAATGAGTCACCATATTCTTCTTTTAATAGAGCATATAAATATATATATTTTTTAAAAGTAATTTTCCATTCCAAAATTAGATTGGAATTGAAAGAAGAGCATATATGATAAGATGTCATAACAACTTCCAAGTTGTCAAGTTACATCTTTTGTTGCATATATTAGTCTCAAATTAGTGAAATTAATTTTAGCCAAGAATTCAACAATAATGAACATTTATAATTTTTTACTATCAAGTAGGCACATTATTTTGCTAACCAATTTATTATATGTACTTGCATAGTCACAAGGGAGGACGTGGCTTTAAAGATTGTTATGTGTCTAACAAGACAGACATAATTGATAATCTTTATGAATGTCAGCTCTTACATATAGCCAGAAAACATACATAATTCAATTAAATTTGGGCTTGAGATTAGGGTAGGGGCCGCACGCACACAGGCCCCCATTACCACAAATTATGATGTAGGCTCGACCTCTTGGGCAGTCCAAAGGCGGGAGCCCTTCTCAAGTGCAATAGAAGTCGCCAACCTAGGCCATGAGCCTTCTTGATCACCCATTGACCCCATCCAGGTAAGTATGGATCATGTAGCCAACAGGCCCATTTTTACACTCTTTCCACTTCCCCCGACTTTGCTTTTCTCTAGATACGGGATAACGGATATAACACATTTAGTTTACAACCACGGCCATTGAGTTCAATTATTTTTTGGGTGAAGCTAAATGTAAATAAATGTTATTCCCGTTTTCTCTTCCCTTCATATATACCTATCATAAACAAAATCATAATCTTAATTTTAATCTTAATCTTAATCTTATCTTAGTCTTATCGAATGCAGGAAGTATCAGTTACAAAGCTTGCAAAATGAAGTTGGACTAATTACGGAAGAAAATGCTGGTGATCAACATCCCAAAACATATATAGATAAGTTTTGGAGCCTGTCTTAAGACTTTTTTCCTTTTTTCCACCGGATATGGCCTCTTTCGCCATATTGAATTATTTTGGTATCTAAAATTCAATCAAATCGCAGCTTCTTCGAAGGTCTGTAAAAAACTGGCCAAACCTTACAGCTTTCCATGCTTCTGACGTTTCTTAGGCTTATCTTTCTTGTTATACATATAGATGGCTATATTGACCCAATTTTTCTATAAAACCAAAATAACTTTTTATAAAACCAAAGGCTGTGAAGTGGCGTGTATGTAGATCTACATATTTAGACGGGCCCCATATGAAAACACAAAATAAAAAATTTGACCCCATTTTTTTATTGTTTTGTTTCATCAAACCCATCCACCTCCAAAATCTCTCTTTTTCTCTCTTTGATCTACAGAATCACCCCCTCCGATCTGCATAATCGCCGGTGACTGTGAAGCTGCCTGCGACGAAGCCTTCCAAAACCAGTCCCTACCGACCCATCTGCAGACCCAAAACTCAGTATCAACAAAGATTCATCATCAGTACTCCACATTCCTTTCTTCTAGTTGTTAGAGTAGTTTATTTAGAGTAATTTATTTTATATTGTGTTTAGTTTAGTACGTCAATTATTTGTTTGTGCAGATTGACCCTTGTATATATAAAGGCATGTATAACTTTATTTGGTTTAATAAAATTTCTAGGGTTTTGACATTCTTCTCTTCTTGTGTCTTCTATTTGATTCTTGTTATGGTTTGATTCGACTATGAAAATTTTATTGTACTAGATTCTTGACATGGTATCAGAGCCTTGAGAAGAAGAAAAAAAATCGAGATCAACACGTAAAAACAAAGTTTGCGACTTTCTGGCCGAATCTGTTCTTTGATATTTGAAGCGGTTCCAGTGACTTTTTGGCCGGAAAAATTGCACCGTTCGACTCCAAAAAATCTGGGCAGTCGACCTGTTCAGTGCGTGAAGATACACGCGCTGTCAGTGGTGGCGCGTGAGCCGCGAGTGAGGCAGGGCTGCAGTTTTCGAGGACGCGCGTAGGGTACTTTCTGGCGACCGGAATTGTTGCAGTAAGCTTGGAATTGGGTTTTCTATCCCGTGGTGCTCTCAGTTTGTTCGGGTATCCTTTGTTTTGGTTAGTTTATCTTGCTCCTCTTTTATATTATATTGGCTTCGGATGACTCTCTTCAGGCAATTAGTGTGAGGTTAAATGGAAAAAATTATGGTTATTGGAGTCACTCTATGCAACATTTTTTGAAGGGTAAAAAGTTGTGGGGCTATATTAGTGGAACAGTCAAAAAACCTAAAAGCATTTATACGGGTTATGCAACTAAATTAGATAATTGGGACTCAAACAATTCGAAAATTATTACTTGGATTAATAATTCAGTTGAGTATAGAATTGGTGCGCAATTAGCTAAATATGAAACTGCAAAAGAGATTTGGGAACATTTGCAAAAATTGTACACTAAATCCAATTTTGCTAAGCGCTATTAGTTGGAGATTGACATTCGGGCATTGCAACAAAAGAATATGGGTATCTTAGAATTTTACACTGCAATGACAACTATATGGGATGATTTACCGCTGACAGAATCTGCACCATTGAAAGAATGTGAGGCGTATATTATATATAGAGAAGAACAACGGTTGGTACAATTTTTAATGGCACTTCGTAGTGACTCTGAAGCCATCAGAGGCTTTATTCTGCATCGTACTCCTTTACCGTCTGTTGATTTTATTGTTAGTGAACTTGTTGTTGGGGAAACACGGTTGAAATCTCTTAGTGGTGAGGCAACTTTTTTGAATTCTGGCATCTCAGTTTTGGCTACACAATCTGCACAAAATCAGCGTAAAGGACATCCAAGAATAATGATGTTTGTAGTTTTTGCAAGGAAAAAGGACATTGGAAGGGTCAGTGTCCTAAATTGTTGACGAAACTATCAGCACAGCATAATTATCAACAGCAATAGCCTTATCAGCAGCCATCACATTTTTCTTACCGCCCCAATTATCAACAGACGTACTTCAAATTTGTCTCTTTCAGATGTTTTGTGTGTTCCTAATCTTGCCTTATATCTCATCTCTATTGGACAATTATGTGACTCTGGATATCTAGTTCAATTTTCTTCTACTACCTATCATGTGCAGGATCAGCAGTCTCAGGAGCCGATTGGGATAGGCCATAGACAAAGAGGAGGGTTATATATCTTGGATAATCTGAGACCAGCGCGTGTTGCTGCTTCTAGTGTTGATTTATCTTCCTTTCAGTTGAATTCTTCTTCTTCTAGTTTTTATTTGTGGCATTCTCGCCTTGGACATGTGTATGCTAGTCGTTTGAATTTTTTAGTATCTAAAGGTCATTTAGGAAATATGAACACTGATGACATTTCTGATTGTAGTGGTTGCAAACTTGCTAAATTTTCTGCTTTACCCTTCAATCGTAGTACGTCTCGCTCTGTTGCTCCCTTTGATCTTATTCACTCAGATGTATGGGGTCCTGCCCCAGTTATTACTAAATGAGGGTCTCGATATTATGTTTCTTTTATTGATGATTACAGTCGTTATTATTGGGTTTATTTTATGAAGAAACTCTCTGACTTTCTTTCTATTTATCATTCTTTCAGAGCTTTTATTAAAACTCAATATAATGCGGTGATTAAGTGCTTTAGATGTGACATGGGTGGGGAATATACATCTACCGATTTTTCTGAATTACTTGCTTCAGATGGTACAATTCATCAATCTTCTTGTACTAACACCCCACAACAAAATGATATTACTGAGCGTAAACATAGACATATTGTTGAAACAGCTCATTCTCTTCTTCTATCTGCCAAAGTCCCTAATGAATTTTGGGGCGAGGCTATTCTTACAGCTGTGTATTTTATTAATAGGATACCATCTTCCCATACTTCTGGTTTGTCCCCATTTGAATCTTTGTTTGGGTCTATTCCTGATTACTCTATTTTAAAGGTCTTCGGGTGTACTTGCTTTGTTCTTCTTCCGACGCTCTTCCGAGCGTAGTAAACTAACATCATGTTTTGCTATTTGTGTCTTTTTAGGGTATAGTGATGGTAGAAAAGGTTATCGTTGTTATGATCCTATTAGTCAAAAATTATATGTCTCTCGTCATATTGTCTTCGTTGAACATATCCCATTTTTCTCTCTTGCTGAGAATACTTCTCAGTTGACTAAGTCTGATCTCATTCGGATTGACCCATTTACCTGTGATATTCCTTTTCCCCCTATTCCTGGTACTGTTGACCCTCCATCTCCTACAGGTATACATCTGCTGTCTCATGATATCTCTCATCCTGTGGCTTCTCACGCACCGTCTGAGACTGAGGGTCCGACATCTTCACCATCACCACCACCCCCTCCTCCTCCTCCACCAGCACCTCGCTATCCTCAACGCATACGTAAGTCAACTCTGGTACTTGATTTCGATTACTCTTGCTATTCAGAGTCCTTTTGTTG
>CAVNYN010211821.1:0-36103 GCA_963692815.1 Nyctanthes arbor-tristis | reverse complement strand
GTGGATGCATCGATGGTGCATCGGGGGTCTAGCCCGTCTATGTCAAGCTTGGGTTGTCAGATTTATGTTACGTTCAACTGTTCCCCCCCCCCAACCCCCAAACCAAAGAAAAAAGAATCGACTAAAGAGCTAAAACTTGTGTGGCTCTTGACATGAGTCTTGACTGTAAATCAACAAGGAGATAACACCACAAGTAGCAATTCTAATAGCAACTTAAACAATATATCAAGATGAAAAAACCAATAATTTGATATATGATATGTTTTTCTATAGGATGAATATATATTAGGGTTAATATATATTATATATTTGAATGGAGCGATATATAACTTCACTAATTATTGCTTTTAGACATGCTCCTTTTGTTAGAGTAGAAGTCACATCCAATGTCACTTGTACTAGATGAATTATTTTGTGCCCGCACCCCCCAAGATTGCTACCTATTTTGTTCCCATTACAACACCTTTAATTGGTGACCACAAAACCTAAATGAATAGATGGTGGTATTTAGGACATTATTATTCTGTATAGTATAATTCCAAAAATATTATTAGAGTTTTCTTTATTTTTTTTCTTATTTATTTGTGCATTTGTCCTTCTGCATTCAAAGCAAATTGTTTAGAGTATAACTGAAAATCCGTATCTCACATTCTCACTCTAATAATTAGATAATTAGCTAGACATCTCAATCTACACACCTAAAACACAAGTGGGCTATCGTACTGATATTAATGTAACGTAAATGCCCTTCACATTATTATTAAATAAAAGCAAGAGAACGACAAATATAAAAGCGTGGCAAACTAACAAGGAAAATACCATTTGTAAGTAAGTATTTATAAAACAGGAGTAAATTTACAATCTTACTTTTATGTATTGTATGATTTAGAAAAATAATTTAAAGATTAGACGGTGAATTACCCTATTTTATAAATAATTGTCTAAATGATTACCGACAAATTCGACTAACAATATGGTTAGATAACTAGATGTGCTAATTAATGAAAATCTAACGGCAAAAATAATGCTAAACATTTATACAACGATAAACAGTATGTAAACCATGAGTACAAAGAGCAAGTAGCGATATATATATTGAAAATTTTCAAGTACCTCATGGAGGTGCTGTAACAGCACCTCCTACCCCATGTGACATTTATTGATGCACGCCACGTGTATTTTAAATATACGTGGCGTGTATCAATACATATCACATAGGGTAAGAGGTGTTGTAACAGCACTTCTGAGAAGCGTTTGAACATTAGCGATATACATATATATATAGACACGCATTGTTTCCAATTCCCCTAAATTTGTGTAGGCCATTTCCTTTTCTAATGTTGTTATTGTCAAGCTGTCAAATACTAATTTACTATTGGTGGACCATGCTAGTCCGTGGAGAACAAATGATAAAAATGGATTGAGAAAGAACTGGACTGAAATAGATTTGGTCGAAATTTTAGAATTTTGTTTTCGGTGCCCGGTTTGAACTTACAATATTTTCCGGAAGCGAAACAGCAAGATGATTAAGTCCATCAGCTTGTCAGTTTTCGGCCACTCGGAATCGTTTAGGCCCTCAAAATTGCAATTTTTTTATTTTTCTAATTTTTCCGACTTTTGTGTACAATAAGTTATTATAATTGTTTTACTATTTTGACCATATGGCTTGTTTACAGTTATTTAACTACTTTGTAGATTTTATTTTCATCATCATTTTTTAACACACTTTGTGAGATTTCTGTCTTTCAACTGATGGATCCAAGTTTTTATAATTTTCGCAAAATCTTCGTTTAAATTCTTGTATTGTTTTCTGTCAATTATATATTTTAAAAATAAACAAACTATGCTTTAAATAATTTATACACTTCATTTTGTTGGTATTGTTTTATTTATTCGTCTAGCCTTCAAAACCCGCGTTGCATACATAAGTTGATCATTCAACAATCTTTGTGTTTTCCTTTTTTTTTTTTTTAATTTTTATCTGCAATTGCTTAGCATAAAGCCTTCTACTTTTAATTTTTAAATAATTTGTGCCCGTGCCCCCAAGATTGCCATCTATTTTGTTCCCATCACAACTCCTTTAATTGGTGACCACAAGGCCTAGATGAATAGACAGTGATATTTAGGACATTATATTCTGTATAGTATAATTCCAAAAATATTATTAGAGTTTTTGCAATTTTACATATTAATTAATGCATTTGTCCTCACATTCAAAGCAGATTGTTTAGAGAATCTCCAATGCAAACGTCTAGTCCTGAGGTGACGTGGAAGAGAGATATAGACATAAATTTACAAATTTTAAGTTTCTCTCTCTTCTTTTACTTCTTTCTTACTTTTTCATCTCTTTATTTTTCATTTTTTTTTCACATTGTCTTTGAAAACGTTAGCTGTAGAAAGTGTCATCGACATTGCGAAGAAAATATAGAAAATAAAGAGAGAAAAAGGTAAGAAAGAAGTGAAAGAAGAGAGAGAAAATTGCAAAATTTTAAATTTTATATATCTATGTCTTTCTTCCACATCATCTAAAGACTAGACGTTTGTGTTGGAGATCTCTCTTAGTATAACTGAAAATTCGTATCTTGCCATAAATAAACTTATTAGATGATTAGCTAAACATCTCAATCTACACACCTAAAACGTAAGTGAGCTATCAGACTCGGTAAAACACGTTCCATTAGATAAACATTTGTTCAATGATAGATAAACAGCAAGAAACCGTGACTTCAAAGAGCAAGTACAATAAATAAATATATATATTATTATATACTTTAAAAGAAATAAACTATGTTTTAAAATTTTATGCACTTTGTTTTGTTGGTAAATATTTGTTTTATTTATTTCTTTGGCTTTCAAAGCTAGCATTGAATACATTATTACCTTGTAAACTTCGTAATCTCGTCTTGATTATTCAACCTTTGTTTTATTTTCTATTTTTATCTATAATTGCTTATATATCATAAAGCCTTCTACTGTGGTCAAAACTAAATAAATAAAATAAAGCCTCCTACTTGTAAATGGCATGACTTACGTTTTCTATCAAGCATCAACATCTTAGATTTTCCGTCCATTTTAAATTACCATTTCGTATGAGCATTCATTTTAAACTACCATTTCATACGCATTTTAAACTATCAATTAGTACATGGTTAAAGTGGCTAATTAAGGGTTGTTATCACTTCAAGTCAATAGCACATTGGTAAATGCCTAAATGGAATTCACAATGTCCAAAGGATAGCACTTAGAGTAGTAGTCGATAAAAGAATGATAGATATGTGGTTCGAGTTATGTCCAGTGGTTAAAATACTTGCTTTTCGAGACTGAGGTCCCGAATTCGAACCACATCTTCTCCACCCCAATATATATCAACAAGTTAAAAATAAAAAAATAAGAAATAAATAAATTGCAGGGACACAAGTCGACATCACTGTAAGTACTCCCCTGGGGGACAAGTCAAGGTATGAATTTCGTATATCATAAAGTCTTCTACTCTCGTCATAAATAAATAAATAAATAATAAAGCCTTCTACTAAATAGGATGACTATTGACTTGCGTTTCCTATCAAGCATCATCAAGATTTTCGAGTTTACATCCATTTTAAAAGTACCATTTTGTATGCATTCATCTATTTATTAAAATTGTTAGGAGGTTGCAAAAAGATCATTAAAAAAATATGGAAATTGTAGATAGAACAGTGTGCCGTGTGTTAGGAATAGGACTGTGTAAATGGGTTTCAGTCTTGGGTTTTTAAAGGACCAAGACTGGACCAAACATCTTCAGTTCGGAGACAGTTTCGGTCTCAAAAATGGCAAGCTCAAACAATTTCGGGCCGGTTCAACCGATCCCCTTTTTTTGCACACCCTTAGTTAGGAAGATGGTTTGCTTGGGAACAAAGTCACGTCTCATGGAAGTTTTGGAAGGCTTTAATCGTCTGTTAATTTGTCTTCGTCTTTTATTTTTCCTCGTCTCACTTAATAAAATTCTTTAAACAACGATCATACAGGCATAATTGAGGAATTTGTTTAATTCCTATGTACGTAATAATAATAATTCATATATTGATATAAGGCGCAATATTTATTTATTTATACACATGCCATGTGCCAATGCATGAAATTTCTAGTTTTTCTATACTTGTGAAAACAAACTATCTTGTCATACTCCTTTGCCAAGTGAGCACATCGGACAAGAGATACGTTATGTATCAGTATTAGTACTACTGTTACACAAATCGTTAATATCGTGTGAATCATCAATTGTGATCGAATTTGTTGAAAATACATAAATGTCCCCTCAACAACTTTAGAAGTTATCTTCCCCCCACCCGACCGGTTAATGATAGTTATCTAGTTTGGAGATAATTTTTCATTTCGGTTGGCATTTTTCATTGAAAGATGAGGGAGATACGCACCTTGTCTATTTCTAATAAAGAAATGTCAACTGAAGTCTCTAAGCAAAATCACTGTGAATATTGTTTAACAAAGTTTAGCTCTTGAAGTAGTAAACAGAAAATATATATATATATATTCACCTGTTAGAAAATTATTTTTATTTCAAAATAAAACTAGTCAAATAAAACTCACTCATATATTACATGTATTATAAAAATTTCACCACTCGTTCTCATAAATGGGTTGATAGGAGGGCAACCATTCTAACAAAGCACCTATTAGTCCACTTAAAATGTCAAGTAAATTGTAAAATACAAACATTCATAAAATGCGTTTTAGATTCATTTTTAAGGTTGGGTTTTGGTCACGTGGGCCAACCGTTGTGCCCAACTGTGTCCTGTGTCGTTTCTCAGACCCAACCCAAAAGCTGCCTACCCTGGAATTTCTCATCACCTTCCTGTGAATTTCTCCTAAAATCTTTTCATTTTTTTTATATCAAATTATTTATGCAATCTTTTCATTTTTTTATATCAAATTATTTATGCAAATATGTGTATGCAAGAAAGCAACAGCCAAAATCAAGATCATGAAATGGTGGGATCCCACCTTTGTCTCCAATTATTTTTCAAGATTTGCTTTCTTACCACCTAAAAATAAACTAACACTAAATGTGCGGTATCATATGATGCTTTATAGTTATGTAACCAGTATTGAAATGGTTGTAGCGTGTCTCGATACATACTATATAGTTATATAAAATCATATAGTATCATAGTATATGATTCTAGACGGGACTTACCTACCACCACTTGGTTTCCAAGATTTTGAGTCACTTCCATTTCCCGGAAATTTCCTCCCGTATTAATGTTCAGCAATGAGGGAAAATTAAGAACTCTGTAATAACTGTATTGCAGCTTACTGAAACTTCTTGGCGGGCAAATAAAAGACAAATTAATCTCCATGGCCGGGATGCTTCCAGGAGTTGAATCTGCAAGGAGGAGGAGATTTCCTTCTGATTCTCAGAGCCCATCTGCTCTCAACTCCACAAGGCGTTCTTCTTTCTGTTTATACACAAGCAATCACGAAACCCCCATCACTTCATCCTCCTCCACCATGGTACTAAATCAAAGATTAATTATTATGTGTGTATATTATTCTTGCTTTTATGGGATTTTTCTGAAAATTCAGGGTTTCTGTTTTTGTTTGATGTTGAAAATGGCAGAGGAATCCAATTAGCCAGGCATACTGTGATGAAAAGATGGGTGCTGTGGCCAGAGAAGCCAAGAAAAGGCTGGATGAGAGGCTCAAAGCACAGTGGAAATCTGAAAGCAAAAGGTAAAAAATTTTCCCCCTTTTCTCACTCACTTTTAGATAAGTTGATTTGGCAAATCCATCTTGGTAAAATGTTCAAACTTTATCCTGATTACAACAGATGAAAACATGACAACCCCAGTGAAAGAATTTACCTTCCAAGATCACAAAACGAACGTCAAGATTTGAGTTTTCATTGTAAAAATTATCACACACGCACACAAGAACACTTGGGGTTTGATTTTTCAAGAAGGCCCTGTTATAACTTCTTTGGGAGAAGAGCAAAACATCTGGTCTGCATCAAACTGATTGATATATATATATATATATATATATGTATTTTTTTTTTCATATTTTATGATCGAACTTGGAGTTAATTCCAGTGTGCAACAAAGGCCAAGAACTATGGAGGGTGGCTCTACAATTGAAGGGACAGAAGTGTTTGGATTGAAGAAAAAGTTTAATTGGGGAAAACTTAGCTGGAAATGTAAAGAAGAAGAGGAGTGTCCTGTGTGTTTGGAGCATCTCATGGCAGGAGACACCTTAATGCAGTTGCCATGTGCCCATAGGTTTCATTCCAAATGTTTACTGCCATGGTTGGTGAGCAATGCTCATTGTCCTTGTTGTAGAATGGAACTTCCAAATTGAAAAAGAAATTGGAAATATTCCAAACCCTGGTTTTCGATAATAAATTTATGGAATGGAATTTCGGAATGAACACGAAGAGTCTTATTATTTACGCTCACTGTAAAGGTTCGTTTCAATTTTCACACGAATTAAGAAATGGAATATAAGAATCAATAGTAACTCTATTATGTAAATATATTCTCATTTCATTTTTCAAATAGATTAAGAAAACTTAGGGGGTGTCCTCAACACAGAATTATTCAGACTCTAATAACAGAATTTGATGATTTCAATGGACTTTAAATTGCACAAGGGATACACATTCATTTGTTATTGAAATTGAAAACTCACAAGAGAGAATGACGTGTTATATTATTTAACAAAACTTAAACGATTTATTTTTTTATTTTGTACAGGTAATCGTCACAAGTCTCCCAGCAAAAAGATGGACTCGCTATCAATTGACGAATAAATATTATTTCAAACTTTGGTTTTCTATCAATTATTTTATGAAAGGTTCTATCAATTTCTTGTCTATTTGAATGCATTTTGTCAAAATTTTTAGGAAAATAAGTACCACTTAAAAAAAAATATTTTGATACATAATAAGTGAAATTTTGAATAATTTTTTTTACAATTTTAAATTTGAATAATTTTTTTAACAATTTGTTAGTTAGAAATTGTAATAAATAATTCTTTAAAGAAGGAAAAATGAAAGAGCAAAGATAGAAAGGGAAATAAAATGAAATATGAATCTACTATTTTAGACAAATTTCTAATCTATTGTATTTTGTCATGTACAAATTTCTAATGTGTTCTTGAGACTAGAATGAAATAAGTACATATTAATTATGTAACAATAAGAATGATGTTGATGATTTAGTTCTATAAATGTCGTATAATAAAGTAGTTAGTTTAGATGCTCAAATACAATTGTTATAAACAAAATATCTTTGTAAATATTCAAAATTTTTGTACCAATGCTAATATTTCTCCCCTAAATCACTTCTAAACCATAACAATATTAAATGCTTCCATTGGCTTTAGGCTTCATTTCTAATAACTACGTGCATCGCATGTTAAATTGGACCAGTTTGTCTAAAAAGTCACATATTGAAAAGTCATATTTCCTATTATATATGTGACTTTTTATTTTATATATATAGAGAATATTAAAGCTATGATTAATTTAAAATCCACTTAGAAAAATCACTTAGATAGTCTCATTAGATTTAAAACAAGTATTGCACCCCTACATTGCACGGGAAAAACAATTTGAAAATGATTACAAAATAGATTGATCAAAATAGTTTTTCCTAAAATTCAATATCATATAATAAATAATAAAAGAGTTAATATTATAGAAAAATTTCATATATAATCATAAATTTAAACAAATACTAATATACAATTAGTTTGAGTGGAATAATTAATCTGCTTGTAGAAATGTGGTTCAAATAAAGAAACCAAATTCAAAATGTCAAATTAAATAAAAATCTAAAACTAATTTATATGCCAAACTTCTAATTAGGAATGAGAAAAAAATAAATTATTATATCACATGGTGTTCCTAACTCTTTTAACTTTTTATGGAATAGCATCAACAAGAGAACAAAAAAAAAAAGCCATAAATTGAACTTAGAAAGGTTTGAAAATTATGTGTAATTACACATATTCCTTCTCTAACAATTCTATTATTATCATTAAAATTGTCTAAGATTCGTATATAAACGCAAGTAATATCAGCAATTAAAATTGAACCTGAGGGGTAGAAAATTCCATGCAATTACTTTAAAAAAGAAGTAGAAGTAGATAAATAGATGTCCTAATCAGTACACAAAATCCACAAAAGAGAGCATTAACAAACACACTCAAACACAAATTTTGAGTCAAAATAAAATAGAAAAACCATAAAAAAAACATAGCAGATGGATTAAAATGCTCAAAACTCATCAATAGCAGTGGCGAAGCAAGTGGTTAAATCCGGTTCACCGAGCTGCGCCAAAAACATATATTGTAGGGGAAAAAATGAACACTGTTTGTAAAAGTTATGACCGTTTTCTAAAAACCGGAAAAAAAAGATAAGAAAAGGAAAAAGAAGGCAATTTGATTGAATTAGAAAGTGAAAATGGGCAGGAAAACATATTTGGCAACTTAGTTCCCTCTATATATATGTGTATATATATATATATATGTATATAAGAGTAGGCAACACCTAATAAATATTCAGAAAACCAAAAAAAATTGAAAAAACAGAGAAGAAAAGGAAAAATAAGACAATTTGACTGAATTAGAAAGTGAAAAATGGCGGAAAAACATTTTTGGTAATTTGGTTCCTTATATATATATCAAAATTTTTTTTCTCGACGTATAGGTATATTCTTCAACAAATTTATATATATATAAAATCATTTATGTATTTTTTTAATAAAAAAAGTTGGGAAAAAAGGGGAAAAAATGGAAAACAAAAGAGGAAAAAAAAATAAAAAGCCATTTGCATCCTTACGACCTGAACAAAAAGGAAGCCCAATCAACCCAATGCACACATGCTCGCATTGAACCCAAATTTTGTTTAAGGTTCATTTTAGGAAGTGGCGTAATCATTTACCAATTTGCTAAATTGCAGTGTAATTAAATAGCTGTTTTGTTACAAAAAGGGAGGAAGGAAGATATAAATAATTACCTCTTAAAAAATTGTGTGTTTATAATGAAAAGCAGCTATACTTATTTATAGATACAAAGCTAGAATTTCAGGGGTACAATGATAATATATCTAGGATTTACGGAGGTAGGACAGTCATTCACTAAATATTTAATTATTTATAATACTCCCCCTTGAATGACTATCTATACATCTAACTGCCTCGTTAAAAACCTTAGTTTGACAAAAATTCAGTAGGAAAAAATACAAACTCAAGGAAAAAATAGTGCAGTATATAATAAATAATTTGAGTAATAAAATGCTGCCTCATTAAAACTTTACCAAGAAAACCCGGTGGGACAAAACCATGTCGAAGGAAAAAGAGCACAGCTACTCCCCCTGATGTCAATCACTGAAGATCTTCAAGTCGGTGCATTCCAATCTTATAGACCAATTTCTTGAATGTAGAAGTTGGTAACGCCTTTGTAAATAAATCAGCTATATTATCACTTGAACGGATTTGTTGAATGTCAACGTCCCCACTTTTTTGAAGTTCATGTGTATAGAAAAACTTTGGAGATATGTGCTTGGTCCTGTCCCATTTGATGAAGTCTCCTTTAAATTGTGCAATACAAGCTGCATTATCTTCATGCAGTATTGTTAGACATTCTTTTGTCAAAACTATTCCACATGATATTTGAATATAGTATGTTATGTTCCGAAACCATACACATTCACGACTTGAGTGATTTGAAGATGGTGCTGTCAAGATTTGCTTCACAGATCTCTATGATATAGATGTTCCTCCACAAGTAAAGACATATCATGTTTGTGACCTAGCTTTATGTGGATCAGATAGATAACCTGCATCTGCATAGCTAATTAAAGAAGAGCATGTGTTTTGTGAATAAAATAATCCCAAGTCTAAGGTACCTTTAAGGTAATGAATAATATGTTTAAAACTATTCTAATGTCTTTGAGTTGGTGCAGAACTATATCTAGTAAGGAGATTTACACGAAAAGTTATATCTAGTCGAGTGTAATTTGCAAGATATGTCAATGTTCCAATTGCACTAAGATATGGTACTTTAGGAGGAAGAATCTTTTCTCCATTTTCAACTAGAGGAAAAAAATCACTATCTACATCAAGTGATCGGACAACCATTGAGATGTAAATGGATGCGTCTTATCCATATAAAACATTTTAAAAACTTTTTGTGTATGTAGACTGATAGACAAATAATCCTTTTGAAAGATGTTCAATCTGCAAAACCAAAACAAAATATGGTTTTCCCCAAATCTTTCATTTCAAATCCAATTTCTAAATATTCAACAGTTCTATCGAGCTTTTTAGGAGTCTATAAGATTTAAATCATCAACATAAACTGCGACTATTACATATCCAATATTAGTTTTCTTTATAAAAACACATAGGCAAATATCATTATTTTGATATCCTTCTTTTAACAAATATTCACTCAGACGGTTATACCACATCTTTCCAGATTGTTTTAATCCATAAAGTGATTTTTGTAATTTAATTGAGAACACATTTTTAGGAAATGAATCACTTGCTTCTGGCACTTTAAATGCTTCAGGGATTTTCATATAAATTTTACTATCAAGTGAGCTGTAAAAATAGACAGTTACTACATCTAAAAGTCTCATATCTGACTTTTGTGAGATAGCCAAACTCATCAAATATCTTAATGTTATGACATCCATCACGAGAGAATATGTCTCCTCATAATCTATCACAGGTCTTTGAGAAAAACCTTATGCTACAAGTCAAGTTTTGTATCTTGTAATTTCATTGTTCTCATTTCTTTTTCTCACAAACACCCACTTGTATTCAACAGAAATTACATCTTTGGGTATTTGGACTACAAGTCCAAAAATTTTTCTTTTTTCTAAAGAATTCAACTCCGTCTATATAGCTTCTTTCCATGTGGCCAATCGTTTATTTACTGACAGTCTTTAACAAACTGTGATTCAGCATCCTCATTCTCATGCATGATATCAAAAGTCACATTATAGGCGAAAACATTATCTATCACAACATTGTTTCTTTCATAAACTTTATGTGATGATAAATAGTTTATTGAGACATCTTCATTTAGTGATTCTGCAGGAATCAAATCTTCTTTATTTGATTGATCAATTACTTAATGCTCCTCTTGAGTTTGTGGTTGATTGTACTCTTGTACTTTTCTTTTCCTAGGCACATAATCTTTAGCTTCAAGTGGTCGACCACATTTCTGATGTACTTTTGATTCACTTGCTACAACAGATTGTTCTACAGGAACATCAATTTTTGTTGGAGTATTTTGTGCCGATACATGTGATTTTGTCACTTTTTTATATCCACAAACACATTAGGTAATTAATTTGCAACCTTTTGTAAATAAATTATTTTTCAACTTTTTTGCTCATATTAATTGATTTGGGAATCAAAGTGAGATAAGGTAAATTCATTCCAAGAAATTTTATTTTGTTTTTCAAAATGTAGTTTTGCCCCTCCTAGAGTAGGAAAAGTCATTTCGTCAAAATGACAGTCGACGAAATGTGTAGTAAATAGGTTACCTGTTAGTGGTTCAAAGTACCTAATAATTGATGGTGAATTAAAACTAACATAAATTCCAAGTCTTCTTTAGGGGACATATTTTAGTGCGTTGTGGTGGTGGAATTTAAACTTGGACAACACAGTCGAAAATTCTTAGGTGAGGAACATCAAGTTCTCGGTCAAATGTCAATTATAAAGGTGAGTATTTGTGATAAGCAATTGACCTTAAACGAATTAATGACACAACATATAATACTGTATGACCCCAAATAGAAGTTGATAATTTCGTTTTCATAAGTAATGGCCTAGCAATTAGTTGCAATCGTTTTATAAATGACTCCACAAGGTCATTCTGAGTATGCACATGGAGAATCGAATGAGATCGGAAGAGCGTCGTGTAGGAGTACAGTACTCATCAAATGCTTGGGATCTGAATTTTGCAACATTGTCAAGACGAATTGTCTTGATAGAATAATAGGGAAATTGAGCTCGTAATTTTATTATTTGAGCGACTAATTTGACAAAAGCCATATTTCTAGTCGAAAGCAGACATACATGTAACCATCTTATTGAAGCATCAACTAAAACCCTAAAGTATCTAAATGGTCCCTTGTGAGCAAGCGTTACCTAAATAATCGTTAGGTAAAAGAATATTCTGCTTCTTTGAAGAATGTCTGTACGTACTAGTAATAATACGTCGCATCATTACTGCTCATGGATGTCTAAGTCTATCATACCAAAGCATAATGCGTTTTGGGTCTTTAAACTTCTAGTTCGCTATATAATTTGATTCAATTGACTTTATAGTTGTGAAATACATCTCAGATAAGAGTACTTGTAATTTTTCTTTTATCTGCTTTTGGTTAGATAGAAAAGAAGTTATAGAAAGATATTCAATATTATTTTCTTGCATTGTTTCAATATGATATCCATTACAGCAGATATCTTTAAAACTAAGCAAATTTCTTCTGGATTTACTAGAATAAAGCGCATCATTAATATGTAATCTTGTATTATTGGGTAAGATTACATTAGCTTTTCCAGAGGCCTCAATAATATTTAATGCTCTAGAAATAGTATTAGCATTATTAGTTGCTAATATTAATTTAACAAAATACATTTTCTCTCGAAAAATTGTCTGGAAAGTGGCACTATCAGCTAAGTAAACATCTTGACAAATTATCTTTACTCTATTTGTACCTAAATAAGAAAAAATTTAAATATCAATGAAAATCAAATAACAAATAGTTTATTCGAAATTGAAATAAATCATGATAACTAACCATTAAAACTAGAAAGGGAATAAGTTCATATTTAATGCGACAATGTAAAAGCAGCTAAAAACAAGAATAAACTAATCAATATCCTCCATGGCACTGCCATCAATAATATTTCCGCTTGAATCAACCAAAAATCAGAGACATTTAAATGAGTCATACCATTTGGATCATCAAAGCTTGCAAAATTGGTTTCGACTTATCCCATTCCCTTAATGGATTGTTGGTAGAGATCCACAAGGTGTTTAGCAGTACGGTAGGTACGCAACCAATATCCTTTCATCTCGCATATATAGCAATTCTCTTCATTCTTTTTGGAGGAATTGGTTTCATTTGTTTTATGCTTTTTGGAGTTGCCACCGTATTATTTATTACTTGGCCTATTATTCTATCCATATCCACACCCACGTCTATGTCTGCGTCCATGACTGCATCCACATCCACGTCCGAGTCCACTACCGCGTCCTCGTTCATAATTTGTTGCATTTGCTTCAGGCAAATCAACATCATTAGCTTCAAGCAGTGCTGCAGAACTTGTTCGACACAATGCATAGTTTTTCATTAGTAACTTATTATTCTGTTCTACAACAAGTAGGCAAGAAATAAGTTCTGAATATTTCACTGCTACAAAAAATCACATTAGGCGTCAGTTTCACCACACATTACGCGTCGGTTCTAGTGGCGACTCTAACGACAGCGACGTGAATTGTTCAGTTATACGCGTCGATTTCTAGGCGATGCCTATAGTAGACAAAAGGCGTCAGTTGTATACATACAATCGACGCTGATTATATTTCTTAATAAAAAAATAAAAATAAAAATAAACTATGGGCGTCGGTTCTCATTGAAGAACCGACGCCTATTATTAATTATATGCATCGGTTGTAAACCAACAACCGACACATATAAAATATTTTTTTATTTTTTTAAATATAGTTTAGGCATCGGTTTTTAAGTAACAACCGACGCTTAATGACATATTTTTTAATTTTTTTTTGAAATTTATTATAGGCGTCGATTTTTTGTATAACAACCGACGCCTCTATTTTCCTTTTTTTTTCCAACATGCATTTAAAATTGTAAAAAGCTGCTATAGCCCTACGGAACATGTAAAATAACAAACACAGCATTCAACAATAAACACAGCACGCAAAACCAAACACAACATCCAAAGCCCAATACAAACATAATCAACACATGTAAATAATCTAACTACAAAAAATAAAATCACTTACAACTACATTGCCTTGAAATTGAATAAATTAATTTAGACCACTATAAATTAAATACTCCGAATATTATAATTACTATATATCCACTCAAATCATCACAATCTAATTAATCTAACTACATTCAACAACAAGGTCAAAGGTAAGTTATAAATTGTGCAAAAATATTATGCCATTAATAAACCGTTAGAATAATGTACACTGGCTAACTCTTGAAATGTTCATGTTTGCATGAAAATGTATAATGCATAGGTAATCCATATTTCAAAAGAAATAAGATAAAAGAATATACACAATAGTCGATAAAGTACTTGGCCCACATATCTCGAATATCGTATATCTTCGCTTGATCATACGATTCAATATCATATGCCTATAATAAACAAAAAGTAACATAATTACTGTGTTAATAAAATATATACATGGAACTTTTTGTAATTTTCGATAAATATTTATACCTTCTCAAGATATTCTGAGCCAACAGAACATTGTGTGACTATATCGTACATATTTTTCAGTACACAATAGCCACAGTCGTTGGATCCCTGTTGCTGAGCACACTACAATTTCCAACGAATTGACAATTAACGTTTTCAATTAAACCACTAAATTTTGAAACTTCAATATATAGTTATTATAACATGTAGATAATACTTTTCATACCTTAATTGATTTCCACATGAAATTGGTCTTCCTCATTTTCCCCTGCGCCCACAATGTTCTAGCTACCCTACAATTATAATATATATGTGTGTGTAAAAGTTAAATAAAAGAATCTAATTATAAATGATACCAAACGAAACTTTAGTTAGTGATAATTGCTTATATGTTCAAATCCGCCTTTATCTCAAAAGTGTGCCTATTATTCTCAAGAGAATCCAAGTAGTACACTGCATTACGCTGAAAGCATAGCACAAGCAGTAGCTAGTGGTTTATGTAATATATTATAATAATGTAAGTTTGCATATGTTAAGCACAAATATTTCAAATTAAGCGAAAGCATGTTTAAAAAAAATCAATTAATATTTGTAATAGTTTTTACCCCTGATGATACGGTATTAGAATGTACTTCTTGTCCATCAATTTTCCAAGTGCGCTGATCATGTAGTTGAAACCCGGCCCCTCCCAAACTTGAAAGTTAACAGCCGCAGCCATCAATGGGCAAAGAAACCCGATACTTGTAATCTCGAATTCGTTACATAACTGATGTAGGTACCTGAAATATATTACATCAGTGGTGAAACGTCAAATAAAAAATTATATAATGTAACTAAATATAAATAAAGAAGTCATACATTGCCCAAATTTGAAAAATAGATACGTTTAACCATTCCATTCTGAGAAGATCGGCGATATCGTCGACTGAAACATAAACTGTATTGACCTCATCAATGGGGTGGTGAAACACATTCACATCCATCGGCACGTCAATGAAATCCATAGAAGGGGGCAACCTGACAGCCACGGCATGCAATTTTTTAAGAACGGGACTCAGAGATGCCAATGTTGCAGCGTCAACAAGAATAGGCCGGGCCGAAGAGACTTCAAAACTTGTGGGTAGCTCAACACTCGTGGGCTCCTTGCCTTTTTCTTTGAATGCCGATTGCTCTACTATCTCCGGCTGTGGCTACAATTTAATTGCCATCATAACATGGGTAACACGAGATGCAATGAGGACATGAGATTTAATGTAATTCAATTCAATACCTCTGGTGGCAACACTAAATGTGAAAGCCATTGAGTGAAACCACCTTCAGCTACATCAACTAACTACTGTTGAAATGAATTTGACACCGGAAGATTCAAGTTCAATGCTTCATGATATATAGAGTCAACCGACACTTTGCAATAATCGGGCAGCAGCTCTTGACCATGCACCACCATACCAACCTCAGGTGGGTAAACCATTCCAACTCCTACAATTGCAGTCTCATCGTCACACACAAGGGCGAGACGACACGGGGTCGGCTTCTTCAAATATTCAATACAATTGAACAAAATAACGTTAGTTGTAAGAATTGAAATGAGGTTAATGGATTCAAAAACATTATAACGCAACATTAAGTACCTCTACTTCATGATATGAGGGGTGATCGACTGAGTGGCAGCTATTAAGGGTCGGTGGCCTGGTGGAAGGACTAGCCGCTGTAGGTATTTCCATACATCCAACAAGATCTGGTGGTACTTCTATGCCAAGTTGTTGGAAGATCTGCGACTGCATCCTCTCGAATTGGGCCTGCATCTGTGTCATGGTATCATGCCTCACTCGTTCAGTGATGCTCGCAGTGACCTTTGCTGTTATTACCTGCATAAGATTATCGATCGACACCAGTCATGATGGAGAAATGCACGATGACCCATGAAGACATTTTTCTTACAATTATTCAACCAAAGATCGATCGTCTCATCTTCACAAATGGGGCATGCTTTGGCTTCTTTAGTAGTATAACCTAACAGGTTACCATATACATCAAAAAATCATTTATGGTGCAAACAATCATGGCTCGCAATATGAAATGCTTCTACTCATATACATCGAAACACTGAGACGCCTTCGTTCCACAACAACCTCAAATCGTCGATGAGTGGTGCGAGATACACATCTATATCGTTACTTAGTTGTTTAGGCCCCGAAATCAACAATGACATCATGATATACTTCCTCTTCATATACAACTAAGGAGGGAGATTGTAACATACTAAAAAAACTAGCCTGGTACTATGTTGACTTCTCATATTACCATGCGGATTCATTTCATCTGTACATAAACCAAGCCTAAGATTTCTATCTTCTCCACCGAATTTAGGAAATATCCTGTTAATGTTCCTCCACTTAGGAGAATCTGTCGGATGTCTCAGTTTTCCGTCTTCTTTCCTTCCATCGACGTGCCATCGCATTTTATTCACATCCTCTGCATTCGCAAACAGGCGCTTGAATCTAGGTATTATAGGCAGATACCATAACACCTTTACCGGAGAGCCTTTTCTCTCACTTTTATCATTGCTGTCCTTTCTTTTATACCGCGAAACTCTACACTTTGGACACACATGTAAGTCCTTGTACTCATGTCCGTACAAGACACAGTCATTTGGACATGCATGAATTCTCTCAATTTCCATACCCAACAGATATAACAATTTTTTTGCCTTGTAAGTCGAGTTAAGAAGCTCGTTACCTTCGGGAAGCATGTCTCTTAGAAGTTCCAGTAACCCTGTAAAACTCTTGTCACTCCACCCATTTTTCGCTTTCAAGTTATATAATTTGAAAATGGCAGATAACTTTGTAAACTTACTACATGTAGGAAATAAAGGCTTTTCCGCATCGATAAACATGCCGTCGAAAATGTGAGGAGTCTCTATGAAATCATCTTGTATATCACGCATCATTTCATTTATCCGATCATTCTGGATAACGTCATCTTTTCTACCCACATTAATCTCATCACTCTTGTTTACAGTGTTCTCCTCCTCAGCACGCCCGTTGTCACCAGTGCTTATCCTATGAACCAAACTCTCACCATGCCAAAACCACTGCGTATAACCTTCTTTAAAACCATGCCTAATCAGATGGTTCTTCACTTCCATATAACTAGGATATTTTTTCAGATTCTTACAATCGCAGCATGTACAAACTATCAATACTTCTCGTTTCTTTTTTCTATTATCCTCGGCAAACTTTACAAACTCTTCAACCCTATTCAAATATTCTAATGAAATACGACTCCCATACATCCAACTACAATCCATATATATCTCAAGACCTATTGAGATGACCAATAGAAGAATTATTTATTTTCAACATTTATTTGTACATCAATATTATTTATTTTTTACTTATTCATTTGCATCACAAAATTAATCAAGCAATTTTACACATTTTTATTTTCTTAAATTATATATTTATCATGTTACTTACATATTTAGTTCTACCATATTACATATTTATTTGATTTTTTAAAGTAACTCATCCTTCTTAATTACATGTTATTTACATAATAAACAAAATAAAAAAAAAATTTATATTATGTAATTTTCTTAATTTATTTATCTATTTTTACATTATCTAATTACATGTTATATCATGTAAATATATAACATGTTTTCTATATTATATAATTTATTTACATATAATTTACATTATGTAATTAATACATATTATCTACATTCTGTAATTTATCAATATTATTTACATCATGTAATTTATTAATAATCATACTTAATTAATGCTAACATTTACAAATTTATATCTATTAGGCATTTTATGAAACACATGGTGTGCAACAATTATCACCTTTATAAAAACCCCAAAAATTCATACAATCTAACTAATAATGTGAACCCACAACAATGTCAACACATATTCACAAATAATGTCCCATAGGCCTTCAAAAAATCCACAAAAATCCACAAATCGCTATTTACTAAACATATAAAAACTAAAAAAATTTATTCCTCAAATTGTAAACAAATACCCACAACATTGCAAATTAAATTACAAGAAGAGAATATTTACCTTCAAAACGCTACGAAAAAATTAAAGATAAACCACCAAAATTGGAGAGAAGTTCGAATGGCGAAAATATAACACCACCTCACCGCGACCGCGCCGCCTCCCGCTGCCGTCTCGACCGCCAACCGTCAAGTCTCAACAAGGTAACGCCTTTGGGTGGAAGTGACCGAACGGAGATTAATGGGATTTCGAACCAAGGAGAGCTTCGGCAGAGAGAATCGGTAAATGGGCAGAAAGTTTCGAACCGCAATGTACGAAAAATGAAAGAGAGAGAATTAAAATCTTAAGGTGATAGGCATCAGTTTCTATGAGAAACCGACGCCTATAACACATAGGCGTCAGTTCCTTTATTATAGGCGCCTTTTATGTATTATAGGCGTCGGTTGCGCCTTTTATTTATTATAGGCGTCGGTTGTAACTTTACAACCGACGCCTATAATTTAGGTGGACCGACGCCTATAATTTAGGCAGACAATACACGTCAGTTCTTAAGAGGAACCGACATGTATTCTTTGAAGTTTTATTTCAAAATTGCCATCGCGTCTTGTATAGGCGACGTTTATTACAAGAACCGACGTGTAATGTGGATTTTTATTTCAAATTCTGTAGTAGTGTTTCTTGAAACCACGTTAGTGGTATTATTGTTGCAGTAAGTTATTAGACGCATGAAAAGTAGAAAAAATTTTCTCTAACATGTCCTCATCTGTAATTTTTCCCCCACACAGATTGAGTTTTGAATATATTCTGAAAAGCTCTGAGTTGTACTCGCTAACAATTTTGAAATCTTGTAAGAGAAGGTGCATCCACTTATATCGGGCTCTAGAAAAGACTATAGTCTTTTGGTGATCATACCTTTCAGTTAATTTTGTCTAAAGATCTTCAGGATCTTTTACTGTAAGATATTGACTTTTCAATCCATCATTAAGGTGATGGCGAAGGAAAATTAGTGTTTTAGCACGATCCTAGAGGGATTGTGTATTTCTCTCTTTTATTGTTTTATCGAGACCCTTTGATACAAGATATATCTCATCATCAAGAATCCGTGACAGATAATTTTTTCTTGATATGTCAAGCGTGGCAAACTCTAATTTTGTGATGTTGGCCATTTAGATAATTTTCTACAAAAAGAAAAATACTTTAATTAATACATATGATACCGTTGAAATAATATTATATAACCAATATCAATTATAATTTAAATTTTCATTCTTTACTTCAGGGATAAGAATAATATAATATTAGTTATTTGCCCTTATGGGAAAAATAATTAAAAATTAATGTGCTACTTCAGGAGCACTGAACGAAAATTTGTAAGACAAACATTTATATGAGAATTATAACAATATACTTACATGAATTTAAATAAATACATTATACAAAATATCTAATAGTTAGATCAATTAATTGTGTAGGAATAAATGTAAATAACAGTTGTTAATATAATAGATATAAGATGCACGGTTAGAATATATATTTAAATAAGACTGTTAGTGCTTATCAATAGATAATGGTTACCAAATTCATATGTATTATGTAATTGGCATCCAAAATCAAATTAAAAAGAAGATCAATCAAAAGAATCCTTCATGATCTCATTACTAAATAAGAAAAGAAAGATAAGAGTAATAGAATATGTGACTACCAAATTTACATTCATTTTGTAATTGGCCGCAACACTATCTCAAAAGAAATCAATCAAGAGAAGATTTCATGATCCCTTTATATTATTAATCAGAATATGATTGTAAACATGATATATAAATTTGGAAGCCAAAAATCTATTAAAATTGAACATTCGCTATCTCTTTATGTATAACATGGATAATCAAATTAGTATTTTGATTCCCAATCATATACGTGAAAGGAAACAAAATCATCAACATATAAATTAGACTTCAAAAAAAATTTGTGTTTCAAAACTAATAAGTGGAAATCGAATATCGTTGCGGATAAATTCAAAGTGTAAAAAAGAAGCTGCCAACAAAATTATATGTATATAATCCATTGGCTGCCAATTGTCATCTCCTCGAGACATTCAACAAAGTGTAAAAGGAAAAAAGGCAGCCAACAAAATTATATGTATATAATCTATTGGCTGTCGGTTGTGATTGAGGAATCAAGGAAAACGAAATTCGTGGCAGAATAGGATAGAGGCGAAAAGTAAAAATAAAATCATATCATGCTGATAACGTGTTATAAAAGGAAAAGAAAGAAGAGATAAATAATTATCTCTTAGAAAATTGTGTATTTACAATGAGAAACAAAGATCCCCTATTTATAGATACAAGGTTAGGGTTTTAGGGGTGCAATGGTAACATATTTAAGATTTACAGGAGTAAAATAGTCATTCACTAAATATTTAATTATTTACAATATGTTTAAATTTATCTTTTCGCGCACACACACATATATATATACACACACTGGATAACTGAAAAATTTTTCAATACTTCAATAGTATCGATTATCAAAAACTTGATACTAGGGTTATGGTCGTAAATAGATGACTCATATATATTTTAATAACAACATGGTGTTAACCGTTAACAATATAATTGTTTTCTGATGTAATACTCTCCGAGTGGGTTTGTTTTATATAATTATTATATCATCATCATCATCATTATTCATTTTTTTTCCAACCCGAAGAGCATTTTCAATGTTCGGGCTAAAAAGTCAAGGAGAAAAAATCCACGTGAAAAAATTAGAGGGAAAAAACCTACTTCTAAATAATGAATATTGGAAAACTTAGGCGGACAAGCTCTTCCGATCTATAGGTTTTTGAGTTTATCATATGAATTTATTTTTACCCTTTATTATAATATGTTTATATTCAACGATAACTCATGACTACTATTTATATAAGGACTTTAGCGGCCGTTGTGTATTTAACATTGTTGTTTATATTTTTTAAAGGACTTTGAAATTTTACATGTACGTGAAAATATAAATTGAAATCTCATTTTTTTATTACAATAAACAATAAATTTTACTCCTATTTAATTTTTGTTTGTCACAAAAATCAAAATTTTCACCTCCTATTTAATAATTGTTTGGTTATAAAATTAAAATTGGACATATGATAGAATATTATTGGTTTGTATAATATTTATAAGAGCAAGAATTGGAGGGGGAATTCTTTAAATTTAGGGCCAAAGTTGGCCCCTCCAATGACTTTTCCCCCTCCAAATGACATTTTGTCCCTCAAATATAAATATTATTTGGTTTTGTTGGGGAAAAACTCCAAATTTGGGCTTTCCGCCTACCAACATTAGGAATGCTCTAAGAATTGTAATTGTGTAATGTTAAATTTCCTATAAAAAGAGATCAAGCTCCGAATTTAGAGTCATGACCCCAATTACAGGGAGCCAAGTCACATGACACATGTGACATGGCCCCCTGTAATTGGAGATCTGGCTTCAAATTCAGAGTTCGATCTGTTTCTATTGCCGGACTAGTGTAATGTAGCATGACTTTTGTTCTATAATAAGTTCTTTTACAAATCTTAGGATCCATTTAGCAAAAATTATAATTATAATAATCTATATATTAATTAAATAAAACGAGCCGCGGCACAATTTGACCACAATTTCCACCCATTTTGTTATAAGTGGGGATATCTCGGCCATTGACCTTATTTCGTTGATAAGGTAAAGACTACATTTTCCTCTTTATATTTATTTATTTATTTAGATATTATATGATTCTTCCTTTTGTTTTCAGACTTCTCCCTCCCTCTCTCCCATCAAAGAAACTTAAGCAATCTAATTCCCTTTCAAAACTTTTTTATTTATCTTATCTTCTAATTTTTATACATTTTTATCATTTAAGGGCGATTAATATCCTATCTATTATTCTATTATATGGTTTATGATTGAAACATAAACAAATTAAATAGAATGCACTAATTCAGCTAAAATATAATAGCCAAATTTCTTCAAAAAAATAAAAAAAATAGTTTAATATAGCCAAATAATTTCATAAAATTTCTCATTGTGAATTTTCTAAAACATTATTATAAGTTCGATATACATAATCTGAATTAGATCTTTTCGGACAATGCACGGATGATAATTTTGTTAGTTTCAATTATAAAAAAAGTAATAATTTGTACTTTTATAAGCACTTGTCAACTAAAAAAATTACAATAATGGTTTTATGACAAAAATTCAAAAAATAATTTTTCATCAAACCAAAGGCCAACTATAATGGCTTCGAAATTTGGAGCCTTAATTAAAAATATTATTTGCTCTAAATATGATAAAGCCAAATATTTTACATGAGAAGTCCAATTTGAGTTCTACTCACATCTCAGATGAATTCAAAAATATATTCGAAGAAATTCTGATCCAATCAAAATGGTTTGTGGGTGGGTTTCGAATAGTTATAGTAGCTGAATCTAATAAGATAGTAATTACCCTCTCTGTCCTATAAAGATAGTCCAGTATGTAATTTTACGTAAATTAGAACACAATTAGTGTTGAGAGGAAAACCCAAATTTTAGGCTTTTCCCTAACAACCCAAATAGTGTGTCAAAATAGAGGGGGGAAACCTATTTTAGAGGGGTAAAAACTTAAATGAGGGGCCAAAGGTTTTTTCACCCTCTCTCATTCCCCCCCCCCAAAATCCAATAAAACATTATTTTTCTCCACTCTTATTTCCCTTCCAATCCAATAAAATATCACCACGTGTCTATTCATATTTTTCCCTCACTTTTTTCCCTACACATTATTTGAAAATAGATTTTTTCTCCTTTACTTTTTCCCCTTGGCTTTTTGCCCCTAATATTAATCTTGCTCTTAAGGATTAGTAGGTAGTGTAGTTAGTACATTTAATTTTACCTTATTTTTTCATATATACCATCGTGTCATTAATCATTTGAAATATTTTCAATGCATAGGCAGTTGAATAATAATAATTAATTAGAGACACATATGAAAATAAAATATTAAAAATATGCTCAATATAGTAAGTGAACTATCTTTTTAAGACAGACGAAAATAGAATAATAGACTACCTTTCCGCGACAGAATGAGTATAACTTAAAGAAGTAATAAGTACTTGGCCATAGATTAGGAAATCCTATCCGGCTATTGAAACAAAACATGCTCCAAACTCAAAGCCCAATGTGTTACGTGAGAAATGGACTTAGGAAGTCCCCTATTTGCCAATAGAAATGTTCGCCTACTTCCACAATAGATATGATCTTATAACGTTTTAGTGTGTTGATAAAACATGATAGCACATTCATATTTACAACTAATATGAGACCACTTTCTACACGAAGCTTTAAGCTATCTCACGAGTAAAATTTTTACAAAACTGAACTTTTTCTTGAGGAGTCCAAGCGGTTTTGTCCCGTCAAGATCGGCTGCCCTTCCTAATTCTTGACCATTGTTGCCCACTGGACATCCTGTATTTACCAACAACAAATGTACAAATTGCAAACAATTAATCGGCTGGATGAAAAATTAATTTTCCCATATATATTATCAATAAGAATTGATCTAATTTTCAAAATTTTTACCTTTTGGTTGTGGGTTGTGATTTCCAGTGTTCTTTGAGCCTCTCATCCAATCTTAACTTGGCTTGTCTAGCCACAGCATCCATCTCTTCATCAGTGTGTGATTGGTGGCTTATTGGATCCCTCATCTGTTATTTTCAACATCCAAAAATGAAACCCAGAAATTTCAGAATAAATAAAAGCTATATATAAATCCCATAAGAGAACGAAAAAGATCGATCCCATTACACGTACGTTGGAAGATGATGAAGTGATGGGGACTTCATGATTGCTTGTGTATAAACAGCAAGAAGAACGCCTTGTGGAGTTATAAGGTACAGATGGGTTTTGTGAATCAGAATGAAACGTTCTTCTTCTTCTTGCAGATTCGACTCCTGGAAGCATTCCCGCCATTTTCGTTCTTTTTAAATCTTGCGGAGTGATCAACTGATCCAGGATGCATAATTATTCGAGTCTTCTTTCCTCAAGAATTCTGGTTTTTGTAGATGATTTTTGCGAGGCAATTTCTTGGAAATGGGGAGGAAGGAGATAGGAAAATTCATGGTAGGCAGGCGATTTCTTGCCTCTTGGGTACAAGGTTTGGCCAAACGGTTTAACCAATTATAACTGGCATTAATTAGTAATTCATTTTACAGAAGTGGCAGTACCTAATCACGTATAATAATCAATAATCACATTCATGATATCCTTTTGATGGAAAACGCTACTATTTGTAAATAGATGTTCATAAAATTTATTATAAAATATAATAATTTTACCATCTTATCTTTCGTGTATCATGTGATTAGAAAAACATAGTATAAAAGTAATAAAATAGTAAATTTACTCTATTGTGTAATGAGTTTTGTAAACATCTACATACAAATAACAAGACTCTTACCTTATTTGATTTGAGAGGACAAAATCATCATGTGAGTAGGCATTTTTGTTTTGTGAAAAGTAAGCATATCGCAAAAGGATAAATGCTATTCAAACAACATATGCACAAATTTTCTAAGAGTCGTGTTATTTATAGACAATGATTATGACATTCTTATACGAAATAAGGTAAATTTATTATTTTATCTTCAAACCATTTTTCTCTAATTACACAATATAGATTGATAAGATTGGCCAAACAGTTGGTAACCAATTATAATTGGTATTAATTAATTATTATAATTCATTTTGAAGACGTGGCAATACTTAATTGTGTATGATCACTTTCGTGATATCCTCTTGAGAGGATCTCCAATGCTTTACTTGTCTTACGAAAAAGTGGTGCTAAGTAGGAAAAAAGTGGAGGTTAGCTAAAAATCTTGCTCCAGTGCAAAAAGTGCTTGGCCCTAAAAAGTTGATAGGGTACTTCAACACGGTCTTTGAGAGGGTACTTCAACACGGTCTGAATTCAGACCCAAGGTGAAGACAGCCAACTCAGCAAAAATCCCTCTTCCCAATGCAAACAAAGAAAAGCCAAAAAAATAGTGGAATTCTCCCGGGGGGGGGCGGGGGGTGATTTTGCCGACAACCACCATAAACCATTGGGGGGAATGAAGATGCAAGGATAATTTCTTTCTTTTTTATACAGATATGTAGGAGATTTGAAACACCATTTCTATTCCAAATTGTGAAGAAAAATGCTGCAGAACTTCCGAACAGAGAAACCAAAGAATTCCGATGGAGGTACACCTTTGTATTTTCATATAATTTATTTTGGACCTGCCGAAAATAACCAAATCGATAGGGGAAACTATACTGAAACAAAGGCGGCAAAATTCCTTACTCCTTACTGTCAATAGTGATTTATGGGATCCAATCGGTTTAATTTTCCTCCCCATTTTCTCCCGGGTATCAGATCGGCTGTTTGGGTGGGTTCTATTTTGGTGAAGGAAGGACAAAATGCATTGGAGAGGGCCAAATGGGCGACCTCTGTCTACCCTGAGACATGATCTTTTTTATTTATTTTGGACCTGCCGAAAATAACCAAATCGATAGGGGAAACTATATTGAAACAAAGGCAGCAAAATTCCTTACTCTCAATAGTGATTTCTGGGATCCAATCGGTTTAATTTTCCTCCCCATTTTCTCCCGGGTATCAGATCGGCTGTTTGGGTGGGTTCTATTTTGGTGAAGGAAGGACAAAATGCATTGGAGAGGGCCAAATGGGCGACCTCTGTCTACCCTGAGACATGATCTTTTTTATTTATTTTGGACCTGCCGAAAATAACCAAATCGATAGGGGAAACTATATTGAAACAAAGGCAGCAAAATTCCTTACTCTCAATAGTGATTTCTGGGATCCAATCGGTTTAATTTTCCTCCCCATTTTCTCCCGGGTATCAGATCGGCTGTTTGGGTGGGTTCTATTTTGGTGAAGGAAGGACAAAATGCATTGGAGAGGGCCAAATGGGCGACCTCTGTCTACCCTGAGACATGATCTTTTTTATTTATTTTGGACCTGCCGAAAATAACCAAATCGATAGGGGAAACTATATTGAAACAAAGGCAGCAAAATTCCTTACTCTCAATAGTGATTTCTGGGATCCAATCGGTTTAATTTTCCTCCCCATTTTCTCCCGGGTATCAGATCGGCTGTTTGGGTGGGTTCTATTTTGGTGAAGGAAGGACAAAATGCATTGGAGAGGGCCAAATGGGCGACCTCTGTCTATTTGTTGGACTACCCTGAGACATGATCTTTTTTATGCCACATAAGCTCCAATGGACCATTATTATTAGAGATGCTCTGATGGAACATTCTATTGTAAACAAATGTATATATAAAATTTATTACAAAACGTAGTGATTTTACCATTTTACCTTTGATCACACATAATATAAGGGTAAAATAGTAAGTTTACTCTATTCTACCATCTCCACTGCCAGAAATTCTTCCATTGTTGAGGAAAAATGTTTAGCAGACTATACTACATAAATAGCATAACTCATTACCAGTAGCAGAGCCTAGAATCAATTTCATGGTACAAGATACTGTAAGAAAATGTCCAGTTGTGGCAACAATATGAACATTACAAAACTCTTCCCCGACAAATGTTCCTACTCGTATAAACTTAGTATTGAATCCAATCCATGCCTCATATTCTCATTTCTTCTATCTGAATTTCCCGTTCACATAAAACGCTCACTGGTTGCTTTATCACCTGCATTGCTATATAATCCCAAGAAATCAAGTTGTTATACGGTTCCTGCAAGTGCGGGAATTGACAGAGAGGACGAAATCTACCTCTTGCGCTTGCTCTTTTGGGAAGCCGAAGAGGAAGGATTATTACTGTGCCAGTTCCTTTTCCTTTGGTTGATGAACCAGTTGTTTATCTGTTTAAGTTGCAACCCTGTTTCGTGTACCAGTTTTGCTTTATCTTCCTCCTGATTATGCATAATGCAATGTAGCTATTATACACACTCTAAAAACAAACTCAAACGCGAGTTGAATTTTCTTTTCTCTTACCGTAGGATATGGCCACTTGGAATGAGTCTGCCACCAAGATTTTAAGACACAGGTAGTATCGCCAGGGAGTTTTCCTGCTCTTCTTTTACGTAAAATTTCCTCTCTCACATCCACAAGCTTCTCCTTGTAACCCTACAACAAGAAACACTTAAGCCGGCCACTTCACTAATTCCAAATATTCACATCAAGCTTGAAGTTAGCGCTTGATTACCTGTTTAAGCTCGTGTTTCAATTCTTGTCTCACACGCTCCATCAAGGACCTCTCACTTTCAGTCGGCACTAGAGGACCAAATCCCATGTTGTCTGCTCCATCTAGACTGCTGTCATCGAACAAGTTGCTTTCTTCTCCATCATCATCAGACATGGTCGCTCCTGTACTTTCCCCTGGTGGTACCCCTGTCAAGCCGTTATCAAAAAAGGGATTTTGTAATCAAATCGAGGATAAGCGCAGATAACTGGAGATTTTTTATGGCTACAGAGATTAATCACCTGTCAAGGTTTGCAGTGATTGCTCGAGCTCCCAACAAGCCATGACTGCTTCCATTGCATGAACACGGACATGTTGTTGAAGTTGCTCTTTGAAGGAAGAAAGCAATAGAACATAATGTGTCTACATCAAAAAGAACAACATCATAAGACCATTGAAGATTTATAGGTATATAACAATGGACAATTGCGTCAAGAATGCGCAGAACATGAATGGAGGAACTGATTAAGACAAAAATATCACATGAAAAAGAAAAAAATGATATGCTTAGTAGATTTCCAGGACTTAAAAGAAACCGTCTTGTAAAACCATTGACATTAGTAGTAACTAGTAACCTTACCTATGTTCTGCGGAGGAGCATCGCTTCTGCAAGAAAATATGCGATGAATCCTTAACATGGTCATATACGAATTAACATGCAAGTTCGATGAATGTAGAGATTAACTTCATAGCATTCTATCACTTTAAATCTGCAAATAAGTCCGATTCTCTCTGTGATGCGACCACGATATATTCCAAACCAGATGGCCGAATCAAAAGACCCACAAAAACTATATAAACACAGGCCAAGAATATAATATTGTACATTATCCTTTTGAACCTTTAATTAGCAAACTATATTAATAAAGGTGTCTATAACTCCTATACATTGTTTTCCTCTAATCCCATGTGGACTCCAGGACGCTTATGTCTCCACATAATGCCCCATCAGAAATTGACAATCAGTAGCTAACATAATCAGTAGTCTATTTCGGACAAAACTCTAAGAATGAAGATCGAATATTGAATGAATAGGTTTTCTTTAAAAAAGAACACACATGGTCGACTGTCAATCTGCATTCCAGAAAATTCCATATTTCCATTCTAATCGTACCATCAAACTCTACCGTCTACAGCAAAAGCCGTATATACTTACTAGTATAATAGAATCAAAATATTCACACTAATCTGTGATTAAAAACATAATAATATCAGTATAATTAGTAAAACATGGGAAAAGAATCATTTGATTTATGAAGCCTCAATGGTTGCGTGGAAATTCACGTTGGCTGCTAAAAATTTCCCTTTTGAAGAAGTCTTTCAGACAACACAATTAATATCCTGAAACGATATTTCCAAAGATTTATCATTGAATTCCTCCGACCAAAAAGAAGAAAAAAGTCAATCTTGTCACACTATTATCTCAAGAACTCAAACCCAAACACACAAAAGTCTCTCATTCAATTATTCTCACTCATTTTAACATAATTTTTTTTTTTTGGAAAGGGAACATAAATTAATATTTAATTGTCACTCATTGTGTATAATAATTATTATTATGCTAATTTTCACATTGGTAAACTCTGAGAGACAAGTGCACTAAGAAAGATGGAAAAATGAAAAATAAATGTGTGCACAGTACCATGAACTGGTCGAGGTCTTTGTCGTCAAGGGGCTGTTGACCTTGCCCGAGAAGAGAGTACTTAGCCATAACTTGCTGAGACTGGGCGAGCTGAGCTTCGATCCTCGGCAGCTGGTCCACCGGAGTCGCTATTCTCAGGCAAGCCACGTGCGCCGACAGCAGCTGTTCATACAGAGGATGGTTCAGAATATCCACCATGCACTTGTCTTTCTCCCAGCTACTGTTACTATTCACGCCGCCGCCGCCGCCTCCACTGTCCTGATGATGATCGCCGCTGACATTGGTGGTGGTTTCCGGGGTGTCGGCGGTGGTTGGTGGGCTGGGTTGACTTTGGGTGGAGAGCCACTGGTGGGGGTGGGATTGGAGGATGGAGCTGTTGAGCCAAGTGGAGGGCGGTTTAGCATGGCTATCAGGTGAGGAGTTTTGGTGGTGTTGGTGGTCCGGCAGAATGGAGCGTAAGATGGCGGTGGACTGGTGGTGGTCAGAAAAGTGATGGTGGAGAGCCATTTCTTGAGAGAGGTGGTGGTCCTGAAACGCCATATCCCTTGGAAGTAGGAACTTTTAATCAAGCTGAACCGGACTCAAAAAGTCAAATAGATGAAGAATAGAGAGAGAAGGGGTAGAGAGAGAAAAAGCAATTACCATAAAAAATAATTTTCCTGTGATGAAACATCAGAGAGTTTTTAACTTGATTGAAAAATTTCCGATTACGTTTAGCCGTGTTGTTGCGTTAGCGTATAAATAAATAAATATTTGAATGCATAAAAAAATGCTGGTAGAACATGTCAAAGATTTGACTTCCTTTCTGGTGACGCTTATATAGATGGTTTAGTCCAAAATTGCTTCTCATACCATTGTGCACTGTTTGATGTATGTTGATTATTAAAAAGAGATTAGACTATTTTTGCATCTACTTTTTAATCGAATCCTTCAAATTTACCTTTTTTTCAACAAAACACTTATCAAATAAAGATTGGTAATTAAAGAAATTAATTAAAAATCTGAGATAAATCATGCAAAAATATCTGTCTTTTTAAAGATTTTTAGAGAAAACTTTTTCAAATATGAATATGCTTCCATTTTTCTTTCCTTTTCATCCTCAATCCACAGCAGGTCCACATGCCAACCCCTTTTTCTTCAACTCTTTTGATCATTATTAGAGCATCTCCAATGTAAGAGGTGGCTCTTGGCTTATTTGGCATAAAATTTGACTGGGGTCCTTGCTCCAAAACCATCCAAGACCTTGACTCTCCAAAACCATCTCCAGTGCAGAAATCTTTCACACAAGATAGAGTTGGAGGAGAAAGATAGGAACAGGATTTTTACAATTAAAAAAAATATATTATTTGAGCTCATTGGGTGGTCTACCAAGAGGTCTGAAATTAGACCTTCCTGTCCACCTTCCCTACCCCACCTCATTTTCACGTTAGATGGGCCGCTCAGCGTTGGGCGCAAAACTACTAGGGAGTTTGTCCTTTTGCATATGTGGCTTGACTTTTAAGGTTAAGTGCACTTCCCATTCGAGATACTCTTATAAATATCATTCAATGATATGTCTGTATATCTCTATATTTAATTAAACTTATTATCGTTTAATAACAGCACAATGCTGTGAAATGGTCATTATCATAACTAAAAAAAACTGCAATACGAGGTGTTTTTACGTATTTTATATTTAAAATTTTTTTTTGAATGAATTCTATTAACTGGTTGCTAAATGTTAGGAAGGTCGAGGAAAGGAACCCATTTCAAAAGAAACAAAAGTACAATCAATGCAGCAGAAGGTACATTTTCCGCAACTGGAATTTTCTCTGCCTTGACGCATAAAGTATTTGAAATGATTCGATCCCTTCAACTTGTAACAACGCGCAAGCGCTGATGCTTACCGGCCAAGTTTTGGGTTGGTGTTTGATTCTCTTTCTAATTATCATTATAATAAATAATTTTGAGGAAACTACTATGAGAAAAGAATGCGCAGATCAATAGTCAAATTAAGTGAATATATAAAATTTTTGTGTGGAACCAAAATCAAAGTCCCTTGATCTGTGACAAACTTTGGACCACATATCATGTGTAAACAAAACTTGGCTAGGCAACAGCGGCGTCTAAAGAAGTTTTATCTATATATATAAAAATATACAAAATTTGTACACACCCCTCAATTATATACCTATCTCTAAAAGTTGTGATTTAAAAAAAAAAAAAAATGAGACAAATGAGTTTTAAGTAAATACAAAGAGGTGTGTAAAAATTTTGTATATATTGTATTTACAAATATCATTTCACACGGGGTCTATGGTGTGCACATATTTTGTATATGTTGTATGTGCAAATATCATTTTCTCCATGTTTCAGTCATAACTTACACTTTACTCTATGTATTGATTGCTTTTTATGGCGCATTGTTGTGCTTAAACTCAATACTTAGTTTTGACATTTTTTCAAAATTTAACACTTTTTTAACCACCTCAATGAAATAGCCCGTGTCTACCTTACGCATAAAATATGAAGGCCAAAGTCGATAAGGGAAAGTTGCAAACGAATACGAAAGAAAGATAAGAGGAAGACATAAGACCTCATACAAATTAGGATAAAAAAATGTTAATAAAACAATTTGCCATAAATCAGACCTTTACCACAGAAAAGTCTCAATGTAAAAATGACTGCAGAGCAAATAGGCGGGGAAAAAATAAATGTTGCCTAAATGCCTTTATATATTATCAAGATTAAAAGATTTTGCTTACTGTTAATTTGTCAATTATTAACACAAACATTGATTCCAAATAAATCTTTATCATTCTTACTTCATTATTATGATGGAAATCTAACATTGTGTAGTAGTGTGACTTCAAACGATAACAATATGCCATTTTACAAGAAAAGTACACCACGTTAACATGTCAATAGTAGATAATCGTGAACTTTTCTAAGAGAGTCGGACCCAGATAATTGTACTTTTTATATATGATCTCAAGATTCAACTGTGATAAAATAATATATATATATAACAATATTTTAATATCTAACCCCCAAGTGTTTGATTAAAATTGATTTAGCGTCGTATATATGGTAAGCTATGACACCATATGGCCTATGTAACGTGTATAGAGACACGCTACATATACACTACATGAGTCATATGATATCATAATGTGCCATATATATGGCGTCAAAATGAAACTATTTGTTTGATTGTTAACATTTTGTTGTTCCCTTTGCACTCGAATTTCTAACTTTGGAGTTTTTGATTATTATTTTTTTCATAACAAATGTTTTTTGTCTTTTGGTAATGTGGCTATATATTTTTTTTTAAAAGGAAAATATTTCCCCGTGAAATTCTAGGTTTTATATTTTTTAAGTAATTCGTACTTTTTAATGTGAAATTTGCTTTTTATCAAATATGTTATGAAAATTATTTTCTTATAAAATTCAACTATTAATAAGTATATAAAAAAAGAAAATATTTGTTTTTTAATTTAGGTTCTAAATCTCACATATAATATTTGATTGGTTAAGAGTAGTGAGCGCTCAATATTCCTGAAATACAAATTTTTTCCTGATTGTTTAGCAGTGACTTTAAATGATAACAATATACCATTTTTTACAAAAATATACCTGAGTAATATATATAGCAATATTTTGACATCCAACCCCAAATATGTCTGAATGTAAATATTTTTTCTTTACCATTTTCACTCGAATTTCTAATTTTGCAGTGAAAGAAAATATTTCCCCCGCAAAAGTCTAGGTTTAGTATTTTTTAAGTAATTCATACTTTTTAACGTGAAATTTACTTTTTATCAAACATGTTATGAGAATTCCTTTCGAAAAAAATAAAAAACATGTGATGAAAATTATTTTCTTATAAAATTCAACTATTAATAATTATATAATAAAAAAAGAAAATATTTTTATTTTAAATAAATTCCAAATGAGATAGGCTATCATTGTTAGAAAAAATTATAGTAATTCAAGATTACTAAACTCGGTACTCTTAGATTGTTTGATCCTGTTTATTCTCTCAATTTATAAATTTATCTATCACTAAGTTGATATATTGATTTGACAACGGCTCAATTACAACTACACATTTTATACTCTTTATATTTTTAATACACATTTTATTTTTCTCTTCTTTATAAATTACTCAAATAAAAAGCATTAAACAAGTTCTTAACCAATTTGATATCGACATGTAAATTTAAGAGTCTAATTTATTATTTAATTTGGATTTTAAATTTCACATGTGAATTTTAAATTGGTTAAGAATACCAATTGAACAGCACTTTTGAAATATAAGAATTTTTTGCCTGATTGTTTAACAGCGGGCACCGCAATTCGTACTTTCTACTCTAGGATGCTGTTGCTGCCCATCTGTTAAGAGGCTCTGTACAGTTTCCACGCGTCGCTCCCTGATTATATGGACCACTAAGTGGGGCCCATTTGAAGTAAGTGGACCCCACTTTGTCGCACCTATATCTACAGGGCTAATGAATGCAGAGAGTACTGCTCGCTGTTATCTTCAGACACAGATATTTTATACTGCTGCCTGCGGACTGCCACCACCAGAGCTGCGACGCCGCATACGGCGGCAGATCCACCGGCGGCTGAAAAGCGGTTGTTTTTGGTTTGCAGATTAGGTGGGCCCACTTTCTGAGATACCTTTCATTGTACTTTCTGAGATACCTTTCATTGTGGGTCCTACAGATTGACGTAGGTTTTGGTCCCGAACCTCTCTCAACCCGTCTGCCGTGAGGGAGATGCCAATCTTCGTGTCTGCGGACAAAAATGGCGAAGTGACGTCTACGTATCATGTATGCGTTGGAATTTGAGAATGTTCATTAATTGAGAAGTAATTTTCGAGTTTTCCTTTACTCCTTTTTTTTTCCTTTTGTTTTTTTAATACAAAGGGAGACACGAGGTAGGAGGGGTAAGTGTAGTCTTGATTAAGTGTAAGACGTCTAGCACTGTTATGGTGTTAAATGCTAACGAGTCGAGCATCGATGCATGTTACAAGTAAAAAACTAACATTGGTTTCTCGTCCGAACTCAACTTTTCGTTTAAAACATGAATATCTAATTGTTGTAGTATTTGTTTGAACAACAAATTTTGAGTTTTCATGTTAGAGATAAATTTACTATAGAATCTAGATGAAAATAAATAGCATTACTTGCAAGCAGAAATGAACTATAAAGTGAGCGTATTTATCAGAACTTTGATTGCCAATATTATCAGTTGATAAAAATTTTATTAAGGCCATCTCCAACTACAATTGACTATTTACACAGAAAAAAAAAAGTCCAAAATTTATGCCATTTTTTACTCTGGTCTCCAATTGAACGGAACAAATTCTATATCAAATCCAATTTCCTATCTTATTATTCATTTTTTTTGTTTTATTTTAAATGTAATCCATTAATTTATTCACTCTTTTCCAATTAATTTAAATTGTAGAATACTTTAACTAATAATGTATGCTGACAACTAGAAAAGCCCAAAATTAAAATAAAACCACAGGATTGTAATTCAAATAATGCACTTAACTAAGAATTAATTAGAAGAGACCATATATAAAAAGTCATCCAAAGGCCATAACATCATTCTTGTTTCAAAAATTCTTGAAGTACATGAAAATGGGACATCAAAAAGTGACATTGTTTCTGTGGTACACTTGTATTGAATAACAAAAAAGTAGATATGTAATTATCACCTAATAAATATGTGTCACATAAGAATATCATCTATTAATGTCCGTTTTCATGCTGCTTAGAATTACTCGCCTTGTTTAGGCTCCATTATGTACAATCAAGATAATTACTCCGTGTGCTGTATGTTTGGAATCAGACAAACAGTTAATAGAACTGTCCCCTGTCCCATGTTTTGGTGCCAAATCTTGGATATCACCATCCCTATGCTATGCACTTGTTAGGTAATTTCCATTTCATACTAAAATGAAAGCTTTTAGGATCTTGGTTAAAAGTATCTTTAATTAAGATTACGGTGGTCCTTATCTATAGTTTTATCATATAAAATATAATTATTATTGTGACTTATGACTCACAAGCCAATTGGAGAGATTGCCTCTTACAACAATTTGTTTGATGTAACATTACTTTTTCGTGGAAAAATGTCCTTTAACGATACGACAATTTATGATCGTTCATGGTGAATTAGGTATTTAAAAGTCTGAAATTGCTCTAATCGTGAAACAAATCGACTGATAAGATTATTTAGATAATAATTTTTAATTGTTTAAAGTAAAAAACAGATATGATCGCCATGCACGCGGATGGCAATGGGGCCCATAGGACGAGCATTAATCTAGATCTTATTAAGCTGAGCTACCAATAACAATCATTAATGGAGCCTAACAAGACTTATTTGTCTTAATCTTTATAACTTATAGACATAAACATATTTTTGTCCCTTCTGCTTCACATTAGGGTTATGTCTTCCATTTTGTAATTTTTATCATTGGCCATTTGCCATGATTGATGGAAAACTACTCCTATTATTTTATAAAATTTTCAAATTTATAACACTCCTAATCGATTTCTTGAAAGTCAAATTGGTGTTACAATTAATTTTGGTTGTGTATCGAAATGTTTGTTACTACAAGGCCCAGTTGTATTTGAGCACAAGACTTGAATAAATAAATAGTCAATAAATAATCTTGGAAAGTGTCCCCCCCCCCCCCC
>CAVNYN010211813.1:0-22572 GCA_963692815.1 Nyctanthes arbor-tristis | reverse complement strand
TGAATTATTACACTGACTATAAAAATTTAACTTCAATTACTACGAGATTAAAAAAAAAAAAAAAAAAAAAAAAGAAGAAACAAAAACTGACCCCACTTTTGGTCGTATGTATTTGACTGGTAAATACTGATTAAAATTCAAAAAATTACTTTTTTTATGGCATGAATTCTTTTCTTTTTAATTTTTAATTATTTTTTCTAAATTTTAATTAATTGGATAATAGTTTATTTGGTGAGAAAATATTGCATTTAATTAATTTGTACACCAAAAAGGGCACTAAATCCAAAAAGATTAGTCATGCCAATGGGGTAGACGATTTTAGAATTTTATCATCCAATATTAACATTTAAAAATCAATTTTGGAAACAGATATATAATAATGTTTGGAGTAGAAAGATAACGTTTAAAGAAAAGTTTTTAAAAAGAGTAAGACTATTTATCACCAGTGGTAATGACCACTAGATAATATTGAATGATAGATAAGTTTAATTTTGGACTTTTATGTTCCTACATTTAATTATATTTATATATCATTAAATGACAAAACATTGTCACATATGATAGCATTATTTTGGATAGGATATTGGAGTATCCAATACTCATGCTGAAGTGGGTATACCCGGCAAACCGGATATATATATATGCCGGAGGTAATTACGAGTATGAAATGCGCTATACTCGGGCGGGGTAACAACTACGTACAGGTATCACGGCCCTAGTACACGATAATCGCCCCTTATATATATAAATTATAGAAAAATTCTAAGGGGGACATGAAAAAGGGGACATTATTAGGTGATATTCTTATTTGACACACTTGTGTTGGATGATGAAAAATTAGTCATGTAATCATCACTCAATAAATGTGTGCCACATGAGAATGTCACCCTATAATGTTCACTTTTCATGTCCCCCTAGAGTTTCTCTAAATTATAATAACTAACGAAGAAAATAAAAACATAGATACGTTTACAAGGGTAAGAATATATAAGTAGCTTTGTGCACCCAAAAAAAAGTACAAGGGTAAGAATATATAAGTAGTTTTGTGCACCCAAAAAAAAAAAATGCCGTGGAAATTTAGAAATATAAATAAGGCAACAATTTTTAATGAAACAGACAATTTAGAAAATTAAGTTTGAGCCCCATTTTAACATAAAATTTTCACAGAAAAAATTCAAGTATTCCAAGATTACCCTAACTAATACCCTAGACCAATTTTGAACCCTATTTTCTTAAATTTACATTGTTGGTTGGTATGGAGTACCCTCTTGAAATACTTGATATTTTATCCTATCCCCACCTGGTGCCCGTACCCACCTCGTGTCCGCATAACTTAATCGGGTATTTAGGCAGGTATAACAAGTACAAATACCTCGGTTACTAGTGGCGAATATCTACATACTTGCCGGATTCCCATCCCTGTAATTAAAGATATGCCAATTACCTTTTTTTTATAATAATATATATTATCATTTGTCAATGGCAAAAGTGTTTTAACACATCCATCTCATGAGTTGCTCATCTCCCATAAATAAATGTTTAATCCCACCTCTCCATCGTTTTTCATGTCATAATTATTGACAATTACACTAGTCATGTATATATGCTCCCTCACCTCAAGAAATCACCATCGGTTTTTTGCCTTTTTAAGCAATTTTGTTCTTAAAGGAATCAATATTAATTAATTCTTTAGAAAACTCCAGCCTCATCTATATGGACTGTTTTTCTTTTCTTTCCTTTTTTTTCTTTCTTATTCCATTCATTTAATTAGTGTGTATGCCTATTTTTCTTGAACAACTAATAAAAAGATGCTCTATATTCTTAGAAATTTGCAATTCAACTCTCAAGGGTTTTCACAAGTTAATTATTGACTAATTTAATTGATAATAATGAGATGGTAGCAAATGAGCGCATTCACTTAGAAAACAATGGCCGTGAAAGTTTGTTTGCTCTCAAGCTTGATATAAGCAAGGCGTATAACGGAGTTGAGTGAGGAGTTCTTGATGGCTATCATGCGAAAAATGGGCTTCCCTGGAAGACGACAGAAGCTCCATCATACATAATTGCGTTTCTTCTGCGAGCTTCGCTGTTGTGTTAAACGATCGACTAATTTAATTGGTCACATGTAATGTTTTGTTAGGCAAGTAAATTTGGTATCGTATATGTCGATGGGGTAGGGACATACCTATAATCAGCAAAAAAGCACTCCCATGAAGAAAGGTTGCTTTAGCAATATCAATTTATTAGACTTCTGACACATTTAGTACGATGTTAGCATCATTTGGGTGACATTTCATAATTACAATTGAAATCCTTCTACTTGAAATAAAACAAAATAAAAAGTTGTGATATCTAAATCTCTCTATACAAAGTTTATTATTATTATTATTATTAGAATAATGCTATGTAGCTTCAGTGGTGCTTAGCACTAGTTTATGTGACATCCAACGTGACATTAAATGATAAGTGAAATTAAATAAATAAACAAATGACTCACTTAATTCAACCAATCATTTAATGCCACATTGATATGGTGTCAAGCACCATGATACTAAATAGCATTACTATTATTATTATTATTATTGAGTAAAGTTGCAGCCACCATCTCTATCAGTGTACAATCTGATATATATGAGTACCAAACACAATCAACCCCTTCGAAAATTAAAGATGAAAACGACTCAACTCGACTGGTGATGCTGCAGAATTTTCTCCTCCTCCCCTGACCACTAGTTGTGAAGAACCAAGATGATCCTCCCTCTGCAACAAACTTGTGGCCCAAATTATCATTGATCGCAGAGAAAGTTTTCTCCACCATAGGTACAAAAATGCACGAATAGCCGGTCCTAGTCTGGGTTAAGCCCCATGTGAAAGCTGGCCCCTTAATTTTAACTGAGTGCCTGAAGCACACGCCTTCTTTGCCTGTTTGCTTGTAACAGCACGGTCATGAGACTTCATTGCACCAAAGTGGTATATATTAGTATTTTTATGCATTGACCGAATTCGAGCTATACTGAAATTGATTAAAGAAAAAATATTAGCAACCATGGTTTACAATCAATTCATTATATCCTAGAGTAACTAACATTTTCATATTTTATAAAACCCTAATCACTTATGCCCGAAAAAAGAATAAACAAATACTACGTCCATCCCATAAAAATAGGTTCAAATTCTATTTTTATTTGTTCCAAATTATAGACTATTTATATAAACGAGGTTGAACAATTAATTTCTTGTTCAAATATACCTTTAGTCCAACTACTAATAAATTTGTAGTACATTAAATTGAATTAATCTTCAATAAGAGTATATTAGGGAATTAAACATAAATTTTGTACTTTCAATCACATTAATTCACATTTCTTAATCAACGAGATTAGTTGACGTGGGCCTATCATAGGACGGAGGTAGTATAAAATAAAAAAATTAACAATTGAATCACGTTATTTCGACAGACAGATGAAAAACTCCAACAAAAGGGGATTCAAAGTTTTTAAGGGTAATTAAGTAATTTGATTCCTGTTTATTTATCATAATTTTTGTTCAAATGTATGTCTAGATAGATTAATTCTTAACAAGTGACCCCAACACTCCCGCTGCTTCCCTAAGAAAGAGAAAAGAAAAAATGGCTATTAAAGTTTTTTGACTACTATGAAACTATAACTAAGCCCTTATAACCACAAACAGAAACGCTGCTCATCTTGATTCGTTCTCACATTTCAAGCATGTAGACATGCATGTTGAATAAATGGTTCATCTCTATTAAATAATAAAATCAATTAGATCAACTTTGTTGGTCTCATTATATTATTACTATTATTATTAATCCATCATATAAGTCCGTTAAAAAATTATCTCTAACGAAGATGAACATTTACTGTTTAACTCTAACGAAGATGAATGTTTACTGATTGTTGTATCATTGTGCATAAAACAAGGCAAATATTTGAGGGTGTGCACGTGCATAAACTTTATGAATGAATCGATATGAAAAGGAGGTACAAATCAACCCAATGAATCTTGCAGTCTAGCTATGTCACCAAACATGCCTATATATTAATTATGCCCCAATCAAACCCCCCGGGGTGGGGTGGGGACCTTATTGTTAGTAATCATAAAGCTTTGTTACTTCATTTGGTGGCTGTTGCAATTGGCCACCCACACTATCCCACTATTTAAAACGAAATTGTAGAAGACATCATGCGGATGCAAAGTTCTTTTAAGTCTAAACGCGTTTAAGTGAACACGAAATATATAAAAAAAGAAAAGAAAAATAGTCTAAATGTGACTTCAAGCTCTTATATGCTTCTTGACGCATTTATAGATCATTGTATAATTTATCAATAAATTTAAGTGAATGAAGTATATTGTCTGAAAATTTCAACAAATTATCAATACATACATAATCTTAAAAATAAAAATAAAAAAATACCAAAAAGAATCATAATTAAGGAGGGAGTCCCCCCTGCTGCCGGAAATGGCAGCCCTTTGGCTGCCATTTCTGACAGCCTTTGGGGGAGTCCACCGTCCCTTTTAAAAAAAAAAAAAATTTTTTGAAAGAAAAATATTAAAATATTTAGTTTTTTGTATTTTACTATAATATCCCCAACTTAATGGCCGAAATAGGTGGTTTCCGTCACCAGAGACCTTATATGTAACTATCTTAAAGGGTTGAGGACCCAGTCAAAGAGAAATAAAGATTAATGATGTAATCTATTAATACTTGAAAGTTTATGGACGTTAGATGTAAATTACCATACAATTAATATCCGTTTATAACTATCAACAAATTTAATCTCAGCATTATGTATTGCCCAAATGTATCAACAAAGTATAAATGCGATCTCCGGACTGTGAAAATATGAAAATTTTAGTATCTCAACTATATTAAATTAGAGTAAGTAGTCCTTATCCAATTAGACATCTGACAAGATTACACACGTGTGGGTGAAACCCACATGATCTCCCGTCATAAGTGTTTTACGGGAGATCATTTTTATTAAGATCAATAGCACATTTATGTCAATTTGTAATTTGATTTATGTTTTAGAAAAATGATCATAAGGGAAGTGTGTGTATACATACATATATATATATATTTATGCCTCAGTTAAACTTGTTGAAAGTGAATGTGCGTCTATAAAGCATTGCTTCTTCATTCAGTTCGAAAAAAAGTTCTACAAGATAACCTACTCAACTCTCAATGGATTTTTTCCCTTTTTTCTGAAGAACTGTCAATGATTTTTGAAAAATGTAATTACCGACAAATTTAATTTGTCACATGAAATGTTTGAGATCGGAAGAGCGTTGGTACTATATATGTCTATGGGGTGGGGGCATACCCATAATTAACAAAACAGCATTAATGCTTGGAAGAAAGGTTTCCTTTTAGTAATATCTCAATTCATTAGATACTTGACACAAATTTTGGTGTACGAAATACACTGAATTTTGCAGTCTTTTATGAGTCTGACATTCCACTTGATGTCCCAATTAATTGTCTTTGACGGCCATACCCAATTTTAAAGATTCCCTCGTCCTAAAAAAAAAATTCTCATATGCTTTTTTTTTTCCCTCTTTTGCTATTTAACTTTTTAGTTTTTTTAAATACCTATATTTATTATGTACAATTATTAACAATAAAGAAGATTTAAAGTGAAATATTAAATAAATCAAAAGACATATTAAGAAATACATTTTTAAATTTTATATTTTTAATAACATTAATTAAATTTTCTTAATCTATATAAAAAATAAGAGGCGAATATCTTTGTGGGACTGAGGAGTAGAATTCTATTGTATTTTTGTTGAATTTTTGTAATAAAGTTGTTCTTAAAGAATGAGGCTGAATTTCGTGAAATAGTTTTCTCATTACTTGTTTGAGTTTAATATTAATAAGCTAAGACTTATGTGGGCTGATAGCTAGGTTTTCCACATGCTTGATCATCAAGGATTTAATTCCCTTCTCCTATAATGTAATGTTAAAATAAATAAATAAATAAATTTACCAATGGATTATATCCATAAATTTCCGATAAGTGCACCAAAATTAGTTAAAACAAAAAAGAAAAAAAATTGAGGAAATGGAGTTTAATCAATTTTAAAGAAGTTGATTACTTGACAGTAGAATCTCTAAAAATAGTTTTTTAATACAATTATAATATGCATTTTCATAGTACAAATTCACATAGATATAAGCACAATATAAAGAAATCTACAATACATAGAAAGAATAATGTTAATCATCACCATCAATGATGATCGTCATTCTATGTGTCACTACAATGTCATTAAATGATAACTCAAATAAAATATAAGGACATGTGATGCATTTAATAAGACTTGTAAATTAATGCCACTTAAACATACTGATCATCATCACTAGTGATTAATACACATGTAGAAATAGATCTAAATACAGTTATTTCACAAAATAATGGTAAATTAAAAAAATGCTTTAATTAATAAGATAATAGGTGAAAGTTTATGAACCAATTTGATTTAGAAGCTTGTTGCAAGACACACTAGAAATAATATATTGATAATGCAAAGTCCCGGGTCGGAGGTTGAATAAACGTAAAAAGAGAGGAAATATTCGGTTTTTGGACCAGATGAAACCTTCAGAATACAATGTGATATTGAGCTATGGTTCAAGATTTTGAACTTGAAATGGACCAAATGTAGAGCCCAATTTACTAGTTCACTCAACCCTGTTTGTTTTTTTCCTTTCCCCAAATTTGAGCTGGAAGATGAAAATATTTGTACATGAACTATACTATACAATGTTCTAAAAACATGAGAAGTGGGATAAGTGTTAACAGAAAGTCTTGAGTACAGATGTGCTTAGGCAACGCATAATATTATGTGTGAAGCACAAATTTTCTTCTAAAGATGATCCTCTTTGCTTAAAAGAAGTTTAAAAATAATTAAGGAGTAATCATCCTGAGCCGGTCACCTTGGGAGCTAAAAATTTTGACTGAGGCTTTTTTGGCCCAAGATAAAAAAGGCTCGACCTGAGCTCAACTAGCTCGCCTTACAAAAACTAATTCGACTCAAGTTTTAACTTGACTTTTAACCATTTAAAAAATAAAATAAAATAAATGGTTTTCCGGACTTCACGAGCCTCGGCAGCCTCGCTCGAGCCTTGCCCCAAATTTGGAGCTCTAATTGAGGTTTGGCCCATCGAAGACGGGCCGTGACAGCTCACGCTTGTTGCAGGCTAAGCCGTGGACTGCCCGAACAAGCCAGATCATTAAACATCCTTACTGGATCAACTTCTAAGTTGGTTCAGTTAATTATTAGTGTAATGAATCACGTGAGATTAACTGGCCAATTATTAATGGGGTCCGAAGAAATTATGGGACTCCAGATCGTGTTGTGAGCCACGTACAAACATAGCTCTATTCTGTCACGCAGCCGTTAAGCCACGTGACCCCATCATCTTCTGTCAAGTTTAACTAAACACAGTCTGCTTTGATTTAGTGATGGAAAGTTTGTTGATTAACGTCTAAATAAATGTTAAAGTTCAATAATAGTTTTAAAATGTAAGAGTAAGTTGAATGAGCAAAGCAGGACCGGCCCTCAGTATAGACGATCAAGCCGGTCGCCTAGAGCTCCCAATTGAAAGTGGCAAAAAGTCGAAAATTAAGTTTTTCTGAACAAATATTCGAATAATAGAATAAAAATAATGTTATTCAAGTATAATTTATGATTTAATGTAGTGGTAAATTTTTAAATTTTAGATTTCACTTTGACCATAGGTCAAATGTTCAAATTCTCGTAACGACACAAATGCTTTATTTTTTTAAGTACCGATGTAAACTTTTACTATTGTTTCATATAATAATAGAAGTATGTTAATTCTAATTCCTTTTATTTAATTTTATTTTATTAACTTTCAAACAATGAATGTTGATTTTGTATCACATTTTTATAAGAAAAAGGCTCTTAAGTATTTTATTAGTTATCAATATCCGGATGTATACCGTTTAAAGAATAAAAATGTATTTAAAGTCTTGTAAGTATGATAAATATTGAAACTTAACTTAAGGAATATTATTTTGAATGTTTTTAAAAATGCTATCTCTATTTTGTTAATTTTTTAAACATGATGAAATTTAGTTGTGCATAGTTTAAACTATTAAAGTTGTAAAAAGGCTATATTTAAAATTTCACTTAGAACCTCGAAATCTTAGGCCCTTCCCTGGAGCAAAGCATTTAACCCCCAAATCTTGTTGTGAAACACGTACGAATATTGGCTATAATGCATGGAGCAGTGGGGTATTCTTAAATTTTCATTCACTCAAAACTCACCGCTTCTCAAAGCTATATATACGGGCTCTTTGGCCTCTTAATATCATCTAAAACTTATTTCAGCAGCGCAGGTAACCTGAATTTATTTTAGAATAATGCTATATAGTACCAGTCTAAATAGTATCTAATGTGACATTAAATAATAAGCAAAATTAAATGAATAAATAAATGACTCACTTAATCTAACTTATCATTTAATACCACCTTGATGTGATGTCAAATACTAATAGTGTTAAATAACATTACTCTTTATTTTATTGCTTAAACGGTATAATGTCATGCAATTATTTTAGGCGGAAAAAAACTAATATGTTACATTAATTAGGTTCTATATATCTAACATTAATAATGTATACAATAATGATATGTTGACGAAGTCGAACCACTATTTGCTTTCATTCTATTTTTTATTTGATTGCTCTCAAAATTAAAGTATTACTCTTTCATCACTAATGCAAACTCCGTTAGGGAATATCTGACATGGCTTTAAGGACCCATGACATCGAATGGTCACTGAACTTACTTTTAGGTTCTAAACCATCACGGCACTTTTATCTTTGGGTTACTAATTAACTATCATTGTCTATCAATGAAATTTGATGTGTTATTCGGTTGATCACTGAACTTACTTATAGCTATATACTAAACCATCACTTGACATATTGCTCGTTAAGATTAATGATACACCTCTATATTAGTTCACCAGTTAATTTACCGGTCGACAATTTTACCTTCAAAAAATTTACGTATCAAACAAGTCATGTGTCTTAATTGATAGTTTTACCCTCAAATTTCTCTCCCTGAAATGCCTAATTTTTATCAACTATTAAACTAGCAGTGAACGGACAGAGAAATTTATCGTTACTCTACTCGTTAATCATTGAAGTAAATTAATCGTGGACTACAAAAAATATTGTCAATAAAATACAACAATTTCATTAAAGAAATAATATCTTTTGAAATGGAATAGTACGTATATCAATATATTATGATTTTTTTGTAAGTTCAATAATCAACGAGCAATATGTCAAAGTCAAGTGATTGTTTCAAAAGTTACCAGTACGTTCAGTGGCAAATGAGTAATATATCAGAGTTTAATGATGATTTAGTAATATAGCGGAATAAATTTTTTATAGAAATAGAGTGATCTTGAGTTCGAAGCCCGATCTCCAATCATAAGTCGCCATGTGGCCCCGTCAGGTAAGGTGGCGCCACATGGTGACCTGTGATTGGAGATTAAGCTCTGAGTTCAGAGCTCGACTCAGAGCCCTATTTATTTTCATAGCCGGAACGTGGTGATGATTTGAGATCGTAAACTTCTAAATTTAGTGGCTGTTAAAGTAGCAAAATTACCTTGTAGCCGTTAAGCCACGACATATCCTGTTAAATCTAACTAAAAGAGTCTACTCTAGTGATGAATAGTTAACACTTTTTTGTATAAGTTCAGTGATTTACAGATAACATGTTAGAAGTGATGGTTTAAAAACATAACAGAAAGTTGGATGGGGAAAGCATTTAAACCCCCAAATTCTTGGGTGAAACACGTACAAACATTGGCTATAATTCATGCAACATGGGGGTATTCTCAATTTTCATGCACTCAAAACTCGCCGCTTCTCAGTGCTATATATACAACATATGGGCTCTTTGGCCTCTTAGTGCCATCTAAAACTCATTTCAGCAGCAAATGTCATGCAATTATTTAAAAAAAAAAAACTAATATGTTACATTAATTAGGTTCTATATATCTAACATTAAATAATGTATATAATATTGATATGTTGACAAAATCGAACCACCACTTACTTTCATTCTATTTTTTATTTGAAATAAAAAAGAACATATTATAATGGGACTATATTTGACATTGATAGATCGTAGCTGCTTCTAGTGTCTTCTTTTCTTGAATGCTAAATTTTGCTTTTAAGGTGCTAGTAAATGAATAATTTTAAGGAGAGTTCACATCTCCTTATAGAGTAGTAAGTGTCATATGGTCCTTTATTATTGGGAAATCAGAGGGCTGGCACTTGATTCTCCAATAATAAAGAGTTATGTGGCACTTTACCACTCCATAAAGGAGATGTGAACTATCTTTAGAAGGACTGGCTAATAAACCGCTAAGTAATACTTGTGCTATAGGTTGATCTCCAAAAAGAATTGATTGCTTCCAATTTGGTCTTATAAAAATGTTTAAATTTAAAAATAAATTTAAGAAAAAAAGTCGACAAACTTCACCGCTCTTTTGTGACATTTATGTTATAATTTATCCACTTTTGAATAATACCATAATAAAGACAGTATGTTCACGTGATGGAAGACGTATATAATTAAAGTAGACATTTATCAATGGCAATTCGTCCCGTACATCATGTGTTGTAAGTTGCAATGCAACGACCAGGGGAAAAAAAATTCATGAGTCGGATATCATGATTTTCATGCGGTGAATTATCTTGATGAGTGGGAGGGATGCTTGAACAACAATCTTGACGTAAAATTTTATGAAAAATAACAGTTATCTAATAAAAAAAAAAAGCTAATGTAAGAGCAAGATTAATGTTGGGGGAAAAAGTCAAGGGGAAAAAATCAGGGGAGAAAAACCTATTTCTAGATAATGTATTTTATTTAGGAGGAAAAAGTGGGGGATATAAATTGGACACGTGGCAGTATTTTATTAGATTAGAAGGAAAGTGAGAGTGGGGAAAAAAGTATTTTATTGGATTGGAGAGGAGTGAGAGGGAGGGGGAAGCTAAACGAGGGGCCATAAAAAATGTATTTTATTGGATTGGAGAGGAGTGGGACAGGGAGAGACTAAATGACGGGCAAAAAAAAAAGTATTTCGTTAGATTGGAGAAGAGTAAAAGTAAAGGAGAGCTAAATGAGAGGCTAAATTTAGCCGCTCATTTAGCTCCCCCCATATAGGTTTTTACACTTTCTACTTGACACATTATTTGGGCAAAAAACTCAACCCAACACTAGTTGTGGTCTAACAAAGGTTGGTACTTGGTAGGTTCATTGCCAACCAAAAATCGACGCCTAGCTAGTTCACAACCGAAGTTTGGTGAATATTGCGTTTGACTCAGCCTAGTATATCCATTATTATTATTATTATTATTATTATTATTATTATTATTATTATTATTATTTAGCGGCTTTTAGTTTTAAGTACTAAAATGTATATTTTTCCCCTTAAAAAATTTCTATTTTTTTTAAAAGAAAAAAGTCTATTTTTTAAGAAAAATGCCTATTTTTTAAAAATTTTTTAAAAAATACATTTTTTAGAAATAAAGAATAATTTTGCAAGAACAAGCTCAAAATAATCATCTTGACATTTTTTGAGTTCCTTTTTTCTTTTTAAGAGAAAAACTTAATCTTCAGTACTCAAGCGATCCGCCTCAAGAACGAAACACAGCCAGGGGGGAGGGCAATATAATACATATAGAGAAGAAAATTCTCTTGCTTTATGAGCTAAAGAATGGGCGGCTTCATTTCCTTTCCTATTGACATATTGCTTTTAATAGTTGTCAACCCTTATAATCGTGAACAATGAGACCAAATTCTAGCTGATCTTCCTGCCTTTCCATTGCTTCAACAACTATTTTGGAGTCCAATTCTATAATGACGTTAGATAAACCCAAAGAGAGTATCCAAGCCAACTTCCCACAGCTCCATACATTTTGCCACTTTCACCTCAAAACGAGCTTCCAAGTATTGTGTAGGACATTGCAAGAAGTTCCCCGTGGCGTTCCGAAAGATCATACCAGGGCCAATGAAGCCAACATCCGTGAATAAGGCAGCATCAATATTACACTTTGTCCAACCCATCGGGGGCTTAAGCCAATGAAACTCCCTGCCTTGTTCCCCACCGGTTGATTCCCTACCTTGATTTGCTGTCTTCCATTCATGGAGATAGTGAAGACCATTATTAACCACAACACTTGGCAATTTATTTTGACCATTCCATAGCTTGTCATTCCGAAATTTCCAGAGTGTCCAAGCAATAATAGAAATAACCTCCATATCCTTTTGTTGCGTGGTGATAATCAGATGGAAAAATAATTCACTAAAGTTATTAAACTCTCCATTGGGAAATTGTACTTCAGCAATGACCAACAACTTTCCGCAAAAGAACAATCCACCAAGCAATGCAAAATAGTTTCAGCTCTAAAATCACAAACAGGACATACCTCATTCATATTGAGCCCCTTGTGCGTTTTGAGCGTTCTTTTAGCAGTGTGTGTGTGTGTGTGTGTATATAAAGAATTGAAAACGTTCAAATTGTGTAAAAAAAAAAAAAAAATCATAGTTTCATGTTCATAAGGCGTCATCCTGACGTTGGGCCTTTTTTTTCTCCCCTTTCTTTTCTTTGCTTTTCTTTCCTAGGACTCTCAATATGCCCCGTTTTCTTCCATGCCTCCTCCTATCTCTGCTACTCTTTAGCAATTTGCCACCCAAGATCTCCTTTTAAGAAGCCCTAAAATTTCACTGACATTTTGCTCTTCACAATTTCTTCTTCCTCTAGTTTTTGTTTCTTGATGTTTCTCGTCTCTGTGATACAGATAGACAAAAAACTTTAAATAGATTGGAGCACTGGACTACATACTCTGTTGGTGTTAGTTGAAGTTTTATTTTTGATTGTTGGGACCTCTGACAGTTTACGTCGCTGGTCTTTGCAGATGTTGCCGGAATTTTTGGTAAGTTGTATTTTGAATTCTTTCAGCTCTATTTTCTGAAAATAGACAAGCTTCTATTTTAATATTTCTAAGGATCATTGTTCCCCCCCCCCCAAGTGGCAGGTTGTTTTTGAGTGCAACAAGTTGTGTTCGGTTGTCCCTTCTTTAACGTCCAACAAAACTTTACAGTTGTAATTCAAATTTTAGCTGAAGAAATATATAATCTGAGTTCCTTGTGTCTTTCTTCGATTCTCAAATATTATGTAAGTCGTCAAACTTTACGAGTGTTGATTGCTGATGTTCATTTCCTCTTCGCTGCTGTCTTTTAACTCTATCTATCTGAAAATTTTGGTTCTTTTTTTCTAATTAAATGTTCGAATATTATAAACTGATTTGATTAGAGAGGAGTAAATTCAAGAAATTTTGTCTACTCGTAAGGAACTTGTAACATGAATTTGTCTTTTTTATTATTATCATTGCTGATATTAGACGATACTGAAAAATATGTTATTCTATTATACCTTTCAATCGACAAGTGAATAATTCTCATTATGATGATTTCTAATATGATCCATTTGTAGAATTGTAGGTGAATAGTTTATTCACTTTGTCATCCGATCGTTAGACGAAAAAGGGCTGAACTCAGACATTTAACAAGATTAGCTCATAGCAAAGAGGGTTGAACCGGTTATGTCCTCGTAGCAAGATGGTGAAGTTCATACTTGTTTCTATTTTCTGCTGCATTTTTGCTCACGAATTTATTCTCCCTTGTTAAATCAATGTAGGTCGCTTCTGGAATTTGAACAGTTAGTTAGAGCCACTAAACTTTAGAACTATGGTTTTACCCAGTGATCATGACGATCATTTCAGTCCCGCATGGTTTTATCTTCTTGTCTCATTGGACGATACTTATGATGATTGTGTTGGGTGATGGTTTTATATTTATTTAGTTAATGGTGATTAAATAAATATTATTTCTAAAAATTTAGTGATACTTGTGTTTTAGTAGCCAAGCAGTTGACTAAATATTCTTTAGTGCATAACATGCTTAAACATGCATAGACGGAAGCCTAAAAAAACTCATCTCAATCCATATAGTTATAAAGATAGTTGGGTATCATAAATCACCTTTGATAATCAGATTGTTACCAGTTCTACGATAGCTTCATCACTATATTTCGTCTCTCATTTTGCTCCAAATATTACATGTTAATAATCATTTTAGCTTTCTATTTTCATGACTTGATGACTATGGTCCAATTTGATACTACAAACTTAGCATGCACATGTCAATAATTTATCTTTCATATATCTTTTCACTTCTGTTTCTTCATCTATTAATTAGCTTTCTATCCAACTATAGTTTATATCTGATTTTGTATAAAAACCTGAAATGTATACAGTGGCTATATTAGCCGTTGTAGACTTGTGGTTGCTCGTTCTTTTCTAACAGATTTTTTGTGTTGCTAAATATTTATTGTCATTGTGAGAGGAAAAAAATAGTGAGAGATCAGCGGACTCAATTTTTTGGAAAATGGCAGTAGTAGTGGAGTAGTGGTGGAAGGTTTCTGGTATAACACAAAACAAATATGATTAGAACCATATATAGAAGAAAAGAGAGCTTGAGTTGAGATTGCTGCTCAATCAAGAGTCTAACCAAAATGATATAAGATTTCTATGGTAGAGAAATAGTTCGATTTCATTATTTGTCAACTTTTGAGTAAATTTAATCAATGATCATCAAAATTTACTTTATATTACTACTTTCTTGTTCAACTATAAAATATATCTTATTGTTCATCCATCTATCTCAATTTGTTGCCATCCATCATCGTCCTCATTTCCATCCATTTATACTAATGGAATAAAACACGTTGTGGATGAATAGTTGACGTGCATATAAGACCGTTAAAACATGCGAAATAGACCTAAAAAATAAAAATAAAAAAATTATAGAGAGAGAGAGAGAGTGTGTGTGTGTGTTTAGGTAATTCCGATTTCAAAATATTCATATTTCATCGAAAATTCCAACCTTGTAATAATCAAGATACGCCCCCGAAGTACGTGAGAACCTTGGCTTGGTTTCGCGCTGATAAATGCTGCCGTCCCATTAATGAAAATCAATTGCAATAGCAAAATATGGCGTTTTGATGATTAGCACGTGGTCGTTTCAATTATTCTTGACTTCTTCTTGCTGGGAAAAAAATGCAGAGAAGAATTAATTTGAAGTGATCTATTTTCACGGTCTTTGGATGCAATGTTAAAAAAAAAAAAAAAAAAAAAAAAAAAAAAAAAAAAAAAAAAAACTAAAATCCTTACTTACTTGTATGGTGGGCTTTACATTTTTTGTCCATTTGGCGTCTTTTATATGTATGGAAATGAGGTTGATAATGGATGGAAATATATTGACATAAATGGGTGAGCAATGAGATATATTTTATGGTATGGTGAGCAAGTAGTAATATGTTGTAAAGTTTGATGAGCATTGATTAAATTTACTCATGAACTTTTATGTGCATGTTATCATTAATGTAATTTTATGTGTAGATAGAATTCCCAATAGAGTTTGCAACTCACTTAAAAATGCTCCTACAAATTGTTCACAGTAGTAAAAATTATTAATTATAGGATTCTATTTGGAATTATAACGGGGATCGTGCAACGCACCGTCCACCACTAGTGATGCTAAAAAAAAGGACATAATTAAGATGTGGTAACGCTTAACCTAAAATTAACAAGGGCAATGAGGAGGATAGAGGCTGGGACCCCGATTCCACTCCCTGTCCCCATTTAATTCAGGCTGGGGTGAGGATAGGGACTGAAGCCTCACTCTGAAAAGGAGATCAGGAAATATATACTGGCTTGAGTGACGGTCTCGAAGAATTAGAATGCGATGTTGAGTCACAGTCCTGTTACACTTGTTAGGTTTAATAATGTATATCTAATTATTTAAAGAAAAAGGGGCAGGGACGACTCGAGATTGATGGGGGGATAGAGATCCCTGTCCCATCCTGTTTCAGGGATGATCTTTCATCCCATCCCCGTCCCTTTCCTAATCAATTTGGAAAATATTCGTGTTGTTTCAATTGATACCGTGCATTTCCCACACCGATCTGTCACTACAGGCGGAGCTAGGGAAATTTTTTTAAAGAATTTGGTCGAACTCTAAAAATAGAGTTTGATGTTTCACATGACAATCATCTTTAGAATCTGATCAATTTCCGTAGAAAAATTAGGAGTGGCGAAAATTTTTTTTACTTCATTAAAAGAAACATTATATATAAAAAGTTTAACTCTTTAAATTATACGCCCACCCCTCTAAGCACATGCCTCCGCCGCTAATTGTCATCATTCCAAATAGTTCAATCATAAACCTTTATTTAAAAAAAATATATATTACAATGTGAACAGGCTATATTAAAAAAATAGAATTATTCAAAACGGGAGTCAATTTGTACATGTCACACCGCGTTACATGATTGTGTAATTATTCACTGTAAACTTCTATCAATTCAACCATGTGGATTTCAAGAAACATAATAATAAGTTAGTAATATTAAATTTGACTATATTAAATTTGGATTTACATGGGTACGATGACAAAACTAAAGGTTGACACAAATTTGATAAAATATTCGTATGTGTATAATATAATAAAATTGACAATACTCAAGCTAAAAAAATATTTTAGATTCATCATTCAACGTGAATATAATATAAAAATAGCGTAATCCATACCAACAATTATATGTACTGAAAGAAGAAACAATTATTATTACTATTAAATAAAACCTAATTAACTACGTTGCTGACTTTGTTAATACGTGTTGAATTGAATGCAATTAGCATGTTTAATTTATTAGGTGTGAAAAAACGGTGTTTATTGTATACTCCATTTAATAAGAACTTGATCAACACTGTCTTACTTGATTCATAAACTCAATTAATGCGTATAAGATTGAGTTATAATTAAGATATTATCAAATATTACGATTTTACAATATAAAATATTGTTGTGCAAATAATAGGCATTTCTCCTGCGTGTATACCAAGTCGCCACTTCGGAAATTGTGGCCTTTGATATAGGGTTCCCCCCCCCCCTTTTTGAGGAAATATAGCATGTATTTTTTGTTTTCAGCTAGGAAGTAATTTAAATATAGTAAAGGTCATTTTTTCTGAAGACGGAACCGATTTTACCATAAAAAGTAAGAAACCACCAATGATTTGTTACTCCATTTAGCAAAGTTGGTTTCTTCCTTTAGAAAAATTTGGCAAACCACCTAAAACTTACTTCAAACATACCAATTTTCATAAAAAAAAAAAAATTTGAAAAAAAAATTGCCATGTTAACAACTATTAAAAAACTACAGAATTATTAAGCAGCGGGGGCAAACTTGTTCACCTGTCACCCTGAAAGGTACAAAAAGTCTAATTGTCCATGTGGATTTCAGGAAATGATAATAATATAATAAAAAGAAAGTAATAACTAGTATTAAATTCGACTATGATTTATTATAGTGGTTTATTGCATGTGAAAGTAATACTTATAATAAATTTGCACCCACGATTAAAATTTTCAAACTTTTAATAAACATTCAAGATAAACACACCGAATAACTACACATGAAAATTCAAATGAACCAACTGTGAACTGTATGTGAAAGCAAAAGATATAATCAAACAACTGTAGTCAAAGATTAGTAGAAAATATTGACTAAATGATTCCACTAACACGTTCAGATACGTGAACAACATCATCAATTGAAAAATGACCATCGTTCTTGAATTGCAAACTTTGTTGCTCGACTAAATTAATTAACATGTTACGGAGAATTTTTACAATTGTATAGTAACATATTATTGAGCAAGAACTAAGGCCGGATTTCTTATGGAGCTCGGTTTCTAATGAAATGCTGCCATGTAGTGTGCGTCAAGTAACGTGTCAATCTGTGATTGAAAACAGAGCTATGTGAAAAACACGACCTTATTTCTATAGTCGGACTGCAAACATGCACAAACCAAGTCGCCTCTTCTCAAAATTAATTGTGGCCTTCTTATACCTATCCAAATGGCCTTTAGCACAGTTATTTTTGTCATTTATTTATATTTCTTCTACAATTATTATTATTATACGTTGATGGCGTCATTGAGTTTCAAATCAACATGAAATAGCCGGTGGCCCCTGTGGGTTTGAAAATTATTTTGTTTGATTAAATGCTACCACAAGATAGCCACAGAATATTTAAAATCTTGCATACTATAATTGGACATACCGACTTGCTTTAACTATCATCGACAAGTGGCAATTCATCGAATGTATCCCTCTTTAATCCACAAGTTTATCTTCTTGCTTGAGTACCAAATAACTGATTGGAAGACCTTTTACTTTTGTTCTCACTTTTTATAAGCAAAAGAGATCTGATTTGATTTGATTTGACGTTATCTGGGTTATCTAATCGAAACATGTCACATAAAAAATATGGCAGTATATTCCACCAGACGTCTGATGTTTCATCAAAATTGTCCAAGTTAAAAACTTGTAAACAAAATGAAGGTTAATATATATGTAATGTAAGAGTTAAACTACACTTTGCTCTAGTCATACTTCTTATCATCATGCATCGAATATAATTTGCTAATCCGTCTCACTGTCACTAATGTGAACTCTTTGGTTGAAGGGAATATTATAAAATTGCTAGGTATAATAATTATTATAGTGCCACCTAACCCAGACTTGTCATCCTATTGCAAATTGTTAACATCTTTACGCTGGATTCTAGTCAAGTTGCCCCAACATAGGACCTGGAACTACCTCTCCCATGCTACGTAGGAACACTCGGGATCAAGGCCTCAAACCACCTTTCTTGAAGCGGTTCTTTTCTAACCCAAGATGAGTTCTGATTCAACTGCTTCATCATCATCTAAATGCTCTATAAATGTCAATAAATAAATATCGGTTCTCTCTCTCTCTTTTTTTTTTTTTTTTTTTTTGCATTTTCTATTTGCTGTATCAAATACGAATTGATTTTGTTGCTCTCAGGATATATTCAGTGACACCAATACATGGTCCTCGTCCCATTTGCAAAGATCCACATTTTCTGAGGATCTCAAACTTCTAATAGAACTTTTCAATTGGCCCACCACCGTTTTATTGTTGCCTTATTATTGAAAAAAAAAAAAAAAAAAAAATCCCGGCCAATGGGATGCTCGTTTATTTTCAATATCCGGCAATTTTACCCCCCTGCACATTTTGTTTGTTGCAATTCAGACCTTGACTTTTCTAGTTGCCACAACCGGTCCCCATTTTTTGGGATCTTGTGAATCAGACCCTAGTTTTTGAAATTCTACACTAGAAATAAAATAAATAAATAAATAAATAAAATAAATACAAGAATGTGATTAAAAATTAAATAATATAACAAAAATTATTCATTAGAACGTTGGTCAAATCGTGTGGATTCATACAATTTCACAATCATAAAAATGATGAACTATCTATGTTTCCTGTAAAATCGTACTATATATGAAATACACAACAAGACTGTATATATAATTAGAAATGGAGGATTGCATAAGATCGTAACTATTGAGTTTGGCATGTATTTCACATGATAAAGTAAAATGACTTTCAAATTTGTTTACTACTCAAGCTTCATCGGATCATCCAACCTGTAACATACCAACAAATTTACTTTTTTAAAACAATTTCTGCAATATTATATGTTAAAATATGCTCATGAAAAGACGGCTCTCTAATTTTATGTAAATCAACCATGCTTATGCAATAATAATGAAATTGATATTTAACGACTGATTCTGGTGAAAAACTCCAAAAGTAACGTAAGCCAAAAGACCAAAATGGTTGCTTTCAAAAGGTCTGCTTACATTTTACATTATTTTATTAGTAAAATTTACGTCTCTTTGAGAAACTCCAAATTGCTTGCTTTCCTTTAAGTGACAGTGTGACACTAATAATAATTTAATTACATTTCCGTTTTAAGGGTAGTTATTGAAAGCTATATCCAACGTATTAACTCTGAAAAATTAAAGGAGGTTTACTTTTGCTTTTACAGAAATTTAATAACAATAACAAATCATATGTAATTAGGAAAAGAAAAGTCTACATTTTTAATGGTTGCAAACATATTCATCAACCCTGCAATGAAGTAAATTAGATTCCTTTTCATGTCTTATTCATTGTTTGTCCATCCGAGATTATAGTCCATTTTTTTTTTGGGGGTAAAAATATACTAGTTAAAATCTTAGTTTTATCTTATACTTTTATTTAATCTGCATTATTATTATCAAACAAAATAAAACTATTAAAGTGAAGTAATAATTAATAATTGTAAGGGTATATTAAGAACATATTCTTAAATTGTATTTTCAACAATATTAATAATCAAATTTTTCTTAATCCTTGCAAAAATAAGAATAAACCTATCCTTCTGGGACACAAGAGTATGGTTGACCTGTTCTCAATTTTCAGAGATTTCCTAGATAAAATTAGAGAGTCATTTGACGTTGTTTGGGTCAAACATTTGTGACAACTACAACATTTCATTCTTCGTCCAATTGAAGGAATGGAGTATTTGATAGCAAAAGAGCACTATAATCTGGAAATTAAAATAGCAGGAAACGTAAAATAGAACAAGGCTATTTGGGACTCAGTGCATGAAACAATTAGGCTGACGTAAAACTAGCCTCATTTTTCCTATTTTATTTTCTCTCTTTATAAAAAGGGGGAAAAAGTAAGAGCTCTAGAACATGTACGGTTGACGCACCAGAAAAAAACATGTAGGGTTGAAGTTTGTGACATCTGTAAACATGATAAATTGGTGATAGACATATATATGTGGCAAATAATTGTTAACAGTATCACATTCACTTATAGTCTAACAAGTAACAAGACACGCTAACCACTTGCTAGTCCTCATTTCGCATCTTGCTATCAACTAGGTTTAAATTTATCTAAAACCTACAAACACATATACATCTCGACAATACACTTGTCAAATTCAAGGAAAACTTGATAATATGTGATTAATATTTTGTGACGATATTGAAACTAGTAATACTACAATTCATGTGGAACAAGATTACCGAGTAATCTTTTTCAACGTGAATGATTGATGGAAAACTTAAAAATAGATCGGAAGAGCGTGTCTACAAATGTCCATTACTTTTTATATGATGTTTTATTTTCCAATAGTTAATATTTATTTATATTTTGATTTGCATTTTTATTTACGTTTGTTATATTTAATAAATGCTAAATAACTAGCTTATCATTAAAATAAAACTAAGCTTTAACAAGAAAATAAATACTCCTTCCAACACGTAAAAATAATCTTGTATTTCCTATTTATTCATCTTAAATTATCTTGTTATTATAAAGAAATAAAAACTATTTAGTTTTATGAGGCGGAGATAACTTTTATTGTCTTAATAGTAACGAAGATGATTTCATTTCTAGTGCATGCATGGGTACATACTCTGAAAATGATCTAACACCAAGTATCTAGTATCATAATAATACTAGACAGTACTGTAACGTAATATCAACCAATGATGAGAACATATTATCACTCTCATAAATCATATCAATGGCTAAAATTTCACACTATCTGTCATGTACCGTAACAGTATGATAAGTGTATTTTATATGCAAAAATATTTCTCTTAACTTATACAATTCTATATGAAATCGAGCAGATTTCTACCTAATTTGTGTGAATATGGTTTATACAGGTGAAAAGCTCAAATTGGAGTGATACAAGGAAAAAGAATGATTTTTGAACCAAATTGAGACTTTACATTCAAGAAATAGCATCGAGGTGCGACTGTTTGAGAGTTCGGGTTGAAAATATCATCTGTGATGCGTTTAAAGAGAGTGGGGACCTTTACGCAGAGTCCAAGAAGTTTAGGGACGTGTTTAAAAGAAGGGAAAAACCGAAAAGGACCGTTGTCTCAAGAAAAACTCAAAACAGGGACTAAACCGCACGCCACGAAAGTAGGCCGCGGCAAGCATACCCGCTGCCACCCGCGGGACTGTCTGAGAAACTGTTGGCCACGGCTAGGCCGCGGCATGCATACCCGCGGCCACCCGCAGCCCGTATCGGAACACGTCGTTTACTCGTTTTCGGGCCCTTTTTGACACTTTCTAGGGTTCTAAGGCTTCCCCAACTATAAAAGAACGAGAACCCTTCGATAAAAGGGGATATTCATCATAGAAAATTATTCTTGAGGGCTAGGAGATTAGAGCAAGGGCTTGGAGATTGAAGCCGGAGTTGGCGTGAAGATTGAAGAGCGAAGTTCTTCGTTTGGTGCAAACGTTTCCTTCATTATTCTTCGTCTTTTTTTGCTAGAATCTGGTCATGTATTCGAACCTTATGAATTCTTGTGTTATGAATTTCTTTATCATGCGTAACTAATTTTCCTTGTTGAGACAATCGATGAAGCAATAGATATGTTTTGATTGTGTTAATCCCATTCATGACTCTAATTGTTATTGCGTGCTTATTTTCTATTGTGATATGTAATTCCCTTTTATGAGCCTGATCAACTTGTAATTGCGTTAGTGAAT
>CAVNYN010211810.1:0-14339 GCA_963692815.1 Nyctanthes arbor-tristis | reverse complement strand
TTTTTAGTTAACAAATCAAATTAGTACTTTATATCTATAATATTTCCCAAAAACCTAATAGCAATTTCAAATAAAATACCTTTTAACATATCTTCACATATAAAAACATTAGCCAGAGTTATTCAACAACTTCAATTTTAACTCCCTTTTTTTGGTTTCATTGGTTAGTTAGTGGTACAAATTTTTAGCTTCTTCCTTTCATTTCAGTAAAAATTTCACTTGCAAAGTTTAAAACTAAAAGACTAAAAACTAATTCCAAATTAGCTTCTTCCATTAATTACAAGTTTCAGTTTCTGCTCAGCAAATACTTCACTTGCACAAGTCTTTTTTTTTCTTTTTTTAATTAAGAATATCGGTCAGCCAAAGAATAAAACTCTAAAAGATTTCTCAACGGTTGGAATTCCTTTGATGCAAGCAAAATCCAGTAGGCAATGAAATAAAAAGAAAATCTTATGTGAACACTGACGTGCTTCATTCTTCACTTGCACAAGTCTAATAGGGTGAAAAACTAAAAATAATCCCAAAAAATTGAAAGAAAAGTTAAAAAAAAAAAGAGTCAAGAATTGTTAGCAGTTTATGCCTTCATAGGTGCTACAAGGAAGAGTGGAAGACTGTCGAGACTCGACTGACGCCACAGCACCACCTGCCAGTTCCGGTCGCCACAAGGAAGAGATGGAGAGTGATAAAGTGAAAATTTTACTTTGCTGATTCAAAATCTTGGTTGTGGTTTGAATTGGATTTGGGGATTTTTTTTCCCTAATTGCAAATTTCTCAACTGGGAGATTGTAGTTTGCTGGGAACGAGATGACAATTCAGGGTGAATAATTGACGGGTTTGGGAATCAGGTATAATAATAGAGATAGGACTATTTGCATAGTTATTATTGGATTTGGATTTTTCCTTCCCCCGAGCCCAGTACAATTCCCTCGAGCCCAAACACAAAAAACCTTTGGATAAAGCTTAAAAAAAAAAAAATTTCCTTTCTTTTACTTAGTTCTGGGCCAAGACAGGGGTGGGCCGTGGCCCAGCGTGGCCATCCCCTGCCTCTGCCAGTGGTGGTATTATAACTAGTTCTCACCCGTACATTACACGGTCAGATTTTGAGAACAAAGTATATAATGTAATGGTTCCCCCCCCCCAAAAAAAAAGGATGTAATGTAATGTAATGAAATTTAAAAATTTGAAAAAAATAATAATGAACAAAGCAACACTTTAAATAAGAAAAATAATTATTTTATTGAGATAATTACAAAGTTTGAAAAAAATCTCATACAAAATATTTGTTGTTTCATTAGTTGGCCACCATCATTTTTTGTGTATAAGTATCTTTAGATCGATATTCGATACAATGCATAACTCTAGACACTACTATGTAGAATTAACCATGACTGAACACGGCCTTTTTAAGAATAGAGCGGACAATAATATAAGAAAGAGATTGACTTTGACTATTATTGATGGTCATAGCATACGACACAACCAACGAAAACTGTGTTTGTTAGAACTTGAAAGGCAATCTTACAATGAAGTTAACGAAGTCCCTGGGATAATAGCTCTGACGACATCCCTAGGATAATAACTTTATCTCTAACTTTGCTTCCCAACAAAATTTTGGCTTCTAGACGTGATCCCCAAGCTTTATAACAATTAACTTTGTTCCATTTCACAATCCTGTAATAGGGTCAATTTTTTTTGCAACAACATCAGGAGAACACCAATATTTAATGTCAACTCATGATTAGATATTGTTTAAGAATTCAACACAGTGAATCCTTTCGAACAAGCATGTACATTTCTCTATACGGAACAAATTATCTGAACTCAAATAAACCCCTTCCCTCAATCTGATTGATCTTATCCTTGTAGTCGTTTATGATTTTGCACTACATCAAGTTTTAGGGTAAGTATAACTCTCCCTTACAAATATGGCACATTATTGGAGATGACAGAAAATGAAGTGTCATAACCATAAATACACAACTCTGTAATTCTTCCACCAAAATGCTAGTGGTTAAAGATCAGAGACGTGCACTAGCTAGTATCTTTAGAACGGTCTTCAAAACACAACGTTAGTTATAAAATAATCAAGTGGGCACCATGGTCCAAACATATTTTTCAAAATAGCCAATTAAACAGTTATTCATACAAATGATGCACAAAATTTAAGCTTCAAATTCTTGTGATTATTATTCAACATATCCATGACTGAATGTATTGCCCTTAGGCCTTGTGGTAAGTTTTGTATGTTAAATATCGCCCTTAGGCCTTAGGCATTATGGTAAGTTTTGAATGTTTTGTATTTTTAAGTTTCAAATTCTTGTGATTATTCAACATATCCAGGACCCAGTATATCGCCCTTAGGCCTTATGGAAAGTTTTTGCAATTACTTTAATTAGATTGAAAGAGTCTTCCTCTTTTCATTCAACTCATATGAAAATGCTCAAAAACTTTTCAAAACTTTTGTAATAAAATTTTCCACCTCACGTGGCACGCGTCGGTACACGCTACTTGTGTTTCAAACCTATATGGCACGCTTCCATACAGACCACATAAAATGGGAGGTCGTGTTATAAAACATTTTAGAAAGTTTTTAAGCATTACTCTCAACTCATAATATACATCTCTAAAATACCTGAATTAAGACTTTTCAGTCAACTTATAATATACTCCATATTTTTAACATCCCCAAACTGACATGAATATCAAACATCGCTCTCATGCAATTATCAAATCTTTTTTTGTGGGGCGACAATTATAATGCACACATATGATACAATGTCTTGGTCAAGTTGACTCGATATTGTAAATTGACGTCAACGCCAAAAACAGTTAATTACATATTTACATACGATACAAGCACATAGGACCATGTAATGTAACATGACTCGTTTACTATCCAACACAAATAGGCAAGTAAGGAATAAGAATTAGAAATTTTCTTTTATTTAGTGTTTATTTTTAGACTTTAGACCTCATTTAATAAATCAAAATGCAAATAAAAAAAGGACTAGCTAAAATCTCTTTTCTTGTTATAACATCAGCTAACTAAAAAGATGTCATTGGGTGTCATAAACGGCACTTATATACGTGTTAGAAAATTTTTAATATGGTCCAATTACCTAACGAAGAGATGTTATTTCAGCAACGATGGCCATGCAAATTCAATATGGCAAAGTCATCTCAACATCTATGATTCTTTATTCTTATCACGACAGACTGCGTGGTTGAGTCGACGGCAATTCAAGAAAAAGGATATGTATCAATGAAGTGATCTCCTCTTATGAATAATCATATAGTAAAAAGGGGGAAAAAGGACCGCCTATTTAACACTTTCAAAACGAGAAGCCACTTCTAATTGGTATGGAAGGTACTGTTAAAAATTAGCTAAATAATAGTTTTCAAAAAAAAAAAAAAAAAGTTAGCTAAATAATAATAAAATATTATACACCATGAAAATCGATGATACTAACAAAATAACAAGGGATGTCATGTCGTGAAAAACAAGGATAAAAATATTTAAAGATATAAGGTATACTCGTGGTTCAAGTTTGTTGGTCATATGAGACACATTTTATTATATAATTAGAAAGAAAACAAAATAAACTTGTCACATTTCTCCACGCTTCACCGTATAATATTCGTAGCTTTTTAGAACTTTCCTTTTCATTGCCTTTTAAATAGAAGAAGAATAAATTTTAGACATTGTCCATCATAGTATTAATTAATTAATCCTTGAAATAAGCAGGGCCGTTCCAATCTAAGGTTTTTGGGGCCCTAAGCAAACTTTGAAATTAAAATTTTGTAGGGGCTGAACTAAAACTTATCTTGAAAAATTTATTTGTAGAATATATTAATAAATTAAATATATAAATAAGGTAGTCATAGGAATTAAACTGATTATTATTCATACTTTAGAATTAATTTTTTTCTCCTTAATCAACTAATAAATGTCACTCATTGTGTCATATCACATACTTAAAATATAAATATTTAAATTTCAGTAATAATTTTTTTAATTTCATGGCCCTTTTTGTTGAGTTATAGTTAGGGGTCTTAAGCGACTGCCTAGAAAGCCTATGCTAAGGCACACTTATAGAAATAAGCCAATATTATTACTTTTTTTTTCAAATTATCTAATTTTTCATATGTTTTAAATTATTTTTACACAATAAATGCACGGATTCACATATTTTTGGCTAACTATATGTACGCGATAATTTTTACTAATTTTGCCATATTTAAAATACACATTTGATAAAGACACCGCAAAACATTTCCCTTCGGCCCATTTCGCTTTTTTTTTTTTTTAATCCACTGAAGGACCCACTGTGACAGGTAGGTTATTTTGATTTCTTTTTTTCTCCCAGACACGCCCCAGTCCCATTTATTATTATTATTTTTTTGTTTATAAATTATAATTTTTTTGAATCAATTATTAGAAAAATCTCACACTGTCAAATTTTTAGAAAATTAAAAAACTAGAAATAAGCAATACGTAGAAAGTTTCTTTTTCTTTTCGTTTTTCCCCCCTCCCTAGTTGCCTCACTACCCCGTTGCAATAACTAATTATATAGTGTCACTCAAGTCAAAAAGAGAAACCTTATTTTCCTTTTTTTTTTTTCTAAGAAAAAGAGGTACTATACTGATATTTGAGGTTAAAAAATTTCATATTTAAAAGTTTAAGAAAATACATTACAAAATCTTGAAAGATTAGCATGTGTTTGAAGCTCTTTTTGGGCATTTTATAGTGTAGAATTTATAAAGAGAATGCGTATTAGAAATGTAAAAAAATATAAAATGTGTGTTGTAATTGAATAATTATTAAATTAAATATATAATTAGTAATAAATAAAATTATAAATTAAAAAAAATAAATAAAGAGTTTCAAACACATACTAGAATTAAATGGCGCACTAAAAAGTCCTTGGTGGCAAAAGTAGCAGCCATTTTTTAATTTGGAGTCGTTCACATTAATGACTGACCATTCAAGGGATGATTATAGAGCAAACTAGTGGCAAACAAAAAATGTACTTCACCACTTTTTGGAGAAAATTATTGCTACATGACATCAAAAATGGTGGCGTATGATTCTAACGCAATAATTTCATAATATATATGATGATATTATACTGTGCATTTAAAACGCGTTGAAAAATTCTAGTTTGACAAAAAAATAGACAAAAAAAGGGATTAAATTGACATGTGAGTTATGTGATAAGTGTTGATGTAAATGTGATGTGATATGTTGAAAAACAGAATTATACCATATGGCAGTTCTGTTAGATTTTTTGTATGTGTGTTTGTTCATATATCATAACTCAAACACGTTAGCTTGTTTGATTCTCTTTATCAATTTTCTCTATAATTTTATCTATAACTGATTTGACTATGAATTTGACAACTGCTCATTTATAACCACATATTTCAAAATTCTATTAAATTTACATAATTCATTTCACCTCATTATAATTTTTCATTATAAATTAATGTCAATAATGAGAATCAAATAGCGACTTTGATAATTTTGAAATTCATAGAAGAGTAATAATACTATATAGTATAACTGGTGTCAACTGCCAAGTACCAGTTTATATAAAACACACGTGACGTCAAATGATAAGTAGAGTTAAAAATAAGAACATGTGATCTACTTGATTTAACTTATCATACAATGCCATGTGTATTGATACTTGACATCAGTGATGTTACATAGTATTATCCTTTATGAAATACGGATCTCCACTGCACTTATAGTGGGCATATGTTAATTTTGATATTGAATTTGTGATTAAAAAACATTATGATTATTCATGTATTATATATATATTTTTTAATTTTATGCATTTACAGGAAATTATCTTAAATTTGTAACAATCGAATAAATTTGGTAGGTGTTGATAACGGGTTTGATCTTTGTTAAATGTATCCTTGAAATTGAAATTAACTATATAGAATTTCTCCTAAATTCATCATTTTATGCGCTGTTCATAAAATCTTGTAGAATTCTTTTTTTCCGTAACCTTATAGAATTCTAAAATCAATTAAAATTAGTTTGGAGCGCCGCCAAGTTTAATTAAAATCAATTAAAATACCGAACGTATTAAATATGAACACTATGAGTGATTAATATCCTCTCCTTTTTACTTCGATGCATGTGTTGTGGCATCGCCATTTGTGGATACTCCTTTTCCATGGCAATGAAATGATCCTTTGTTTAAAAAAAAAACAAAAAAAAAGAAGAAAAAAATCAATAAAAGTTCATTTGGACCAAGTTTAATTAAAATCAATTGAAATACTTGATGTATTGCATATGGACACTATGAATGAATAATATCCTTTCCTTTAAAAAAAAAATGTAATATTTAATTTAAAAATTTAAGTAGCGACAGAATAAATAGTTATTTTCTGAGAAAAAATAAATAACAATTATTATTTTTTAAATGAAGAGTAATGTTGAGAATTAAAAAATAAGGAAGCAAACATCATTTGGGGTTGACTAAAATATAAGATGGAAGGCAAGTTGCATCCTTTTGATAAAATGGACTACAAGTTTGCAACTTGCCTTTCTTCAGTGAAATTTGTAAGAAATTGCTTTAGAAAAGTAAGTTGGACCACTTTTACTAATTATTAATCGAAAATTATGATTGTATATTCTACTATTTGAAGTCATTATTTTCTCTTCAAGTGACAAATAGAATCTATTTCACTAATTATATCCTTTCTAATAATTGTTGTAGAGATTACCCGCATGTTTAATACAATTCAAGTTCATATACTTGATGTTTATGCATAATAAGCACTTCATATATCGTTTCTAAATGTTATAGGTTTGGTTTCATATATATAAAGATAGTTTGAAACAAAAGTAAGACTCCCATTCATTAGAATGCTCCCGTTATATTATCAGACATGGTTGTTACTTTGTTATATTGCGAGGCAAATGTCAAAATATCATTAGCACCGATGTGGGATCTCATCGTTTTAAAGATAAAATAAAAAGTCGAACTCTTTCTTCAACCAATTATATTCATACATTTCTTCTTTCGACATTTCATTAAATAGGTTATTCTATTCCTACTACGAAAATAACTTCTAACTTATAGGCTATCATATTCCTACCACGAGATATATGACAATACAGACCACATTTAGTTTGCAAATATATATATATGTGTGTGTGTGTGTATATATATATATATATATCTTACATCAACAATTTTTAGCCATTTGGAAGACCATATATGTATGTAAATATGTAGTTCAACTTAGACGGGTTTATTCAAAAACACTAGGAAATTGTTTAAATTTATGTTATAAATTTTAAAAGTTACTCTCTCCGTCCCAAAAAGATAATCCACTATTCTACTTTTGTCCATTTCAAAAAGATAATTCATTTACTATATTGAATATGTATTTAATGTTTCATTTCTATATGTATCCCTAATTAATTATTATTCAATTACCTATAAATTGAAAATATTTCAAACAATTAATAACACAAGGACACATATGGAAAAAAGAAAAAATTAAATATTCTAACTACATTAACAACTAATCCTTAATCTACATAAAATTATCTACTGAGCTATCTTTGTGAGACGGAGGGAATAATTCTTTAAAATTTAAATCAAAGAAAAAGGGGAAAAGGAAAACAAAGACAAGCATTCAATTCAAGTCTTAGAACAAAGATTCCACGAAATGACTCTAGTTTCGATAATGACTTTGACAAATCGCGATTCACTAGTCTAAATAGGATTTTCTTGGTATTGCAGTTGAATGTTGAAAAATTTCCGGTACCAATTAGATGGCATCTTATAGTACATTTCCCTAACTCGCTTTCTAAATGAATCAATTAGATGGCATCTTATAGTACATTTCCTTAACTCGATTTCTAAATGAATCAATTAAAAAAAAAAAAGTAACTAAACCCTTCCATTGGTGGATATCAATTGTTAGACTCACATAACCTGCCACCACTTTAGGAAATAGTCGATAACGTGTCATCCAACTGGTGTCGTAATGAAAGAGAATATTCAAGTCATTTATATGAGTGTGTGCATAGAAAATCTAGTCAAGTTGGGTTTAAAAGTTTTGCGCAATGATCTTTACCTATTTCAGTGTGTGATCGTGATTATAATAATAATAATAATAATAGTAGTAATAATAATTGAACTCAATTATGATTGGTAGCGAATAATAATAATAATAATTGAACTCAATTATGATTGGTAGCTAATAATAATAATTGAACTCAATTATGACTGGTAGCTAAATGCTCCCAGAGCTTTTTATCCTTCTCACTCAAATTATAATAATTTATCTTCGGCTGCTGAGTGTCTAACCAAATTCAGGTAGATGGCTGTTTCTCTTGTTACATGTGAATTGGGAGCATAATAATGATAATAATTATCGTTGAATTTCATGCACGGTCAAAAGCAGTAATTTCAAAGAAAATAGAGCTTGGACATTTAAGTAAATATATTTAAGTGTGTAATATAAATTTCTACATTTTATATGTATAGATAGTATTTTTTTTAAAAAATAATTATGCAATTCTTTAATTTAACTATAATAATATCTTCATCATTGACTTTAAACTTAACACATTCTGAAAGAAATTACAGGAAAATCTATAGGAAATTCCGGTATTGATGCTATGTTACATTAGTTTGTTTTCTCTTGAGAAGTCTTGACTAAGTAAACAGAGCCATGTCGTTTCAACAAAAAAAAAAAAAATAAATAAATAAATAAAAGTAAACAAAGCCATGTCATATTTCCATATTTGCAAATATTTATTGGTTGGCCGATAACAGCCCCAATATTGAGTATTCGTTGACTCCAAAAGTAGATAATAACATATAAATTTTATCAAATTTCAACAACCTTGCCACTAGCTGATATATAAAATCTTAACTCACATCAAATTTAACCATACGATCAAATTTAATTATTTCAAAAATATCTAACATATAAAATTTTAACAAATTGAGCATAAAGCAAGAGATTCATATGCAATTAATTAATCGTCCCTATAGAAAAAAAGGACATTGTAATAATGTCAACATTACCAAGTATATGCGAGTATCAAAATTTCGTTCATTTTCCATGAACCAAAAATTATATATTCAAATGCTTAGCTCACTTTTAGAGAAAAAAGCAAAATGAGTAATAACAGAAATATCCACTGTTTCTAGATCATTCCTCCTAAACAAGGTGAAAAATCCGCTAGTAACAAGATGAAGAAAGGGATCTCTATGCATTTCCCTTTTTTAATTTACTTAGAAAATTCTTAGAAAACTAACTAGAAACTTCAAAGAAAATCTAATTAGTAATATAGTAAACCATTCAATCTTTTATGTAACATAATCAATTGCTGAGAAGATGAAGGTCTTTGAGAATCCACAAACAACGCTAAGTCTCATCTTCAAGCTAGACGTTGACGGGAGATTTTTCTTTTCTTTTTTATTTAAGTGCTTGACAAGATAAATCACACTAGGTTTATAGACAATAAAACCAACCTAATGTTTACTTGTGGGATTAGCAGCTGGACTAAAAAGCTGAGAAACAAATGTGCTTATCTTCGTGTTAAGTATTGTGTCCCTAGAAAAATTCACTGAAGATTTAAGTATTGGTTACCAAACAAACCGTCATCTCGGTCTTAAAAAGATGGTCTAATTTTCTTTTTAAAAAATAGTGAAAAATATTAATTTTTTTATATGTTCATATTTAATGTACATAGTTATCGAAAAATAGAGTTATTAAAGTGAAATAATTAAAAAACGGTATAATGTGGAATGATGTTAAAATTTACTTTTTCAATACTATTAAATAAACTTTTTTAATCTATGTGAAAAAAGAAATATCACTATCTTTTTGGGATGGAAATAGTATAATAATATCCAAATTTTTATTTAAAAAATAAATGTGAATAGTACCTATAAATAAATATAATAATATAATAATTATATATCCAGGGTGATAGATCTTTCTCAGGAAGAAATTAGGTTGTATACCACAATTTATTATTTATATTGAAAAATACGGCAAAATCTAATTATTGACTTAATCACTGTAATTTTACTGCTTCTAAAAACATTGTCCCTATTGGCCTCTTTCCTTCCATCTCCCCACATGTTTCCTATGTTTAATTATTATTATTATTATTATTATTTGCCTTTTTTCCTTCTTTGTTTTGATTTATGGCTTTTAGAAGTTACATTTTCGTTATCATTTAATTAAAATCAAAATGTCACATAAAGAAAAAGTATTATATGTGATATTTTAACTATGTTACATTTTAATTGAGTGTGCCTTTTTCTATGTAATATATTTATATAGCATTTTGATGTAATATGCGATTTTTTAATTATTAAGTGTGATTTATATAATATGAGACTTTTATTCAAGTATGCCTTCTTGGATGTAATATGTCACGTTTTAATCAAGTATGACTTTTTCTACGTAATATGTGACTTTCTAATGAAGTGTTAACATTTTTTTAATATTTTTCTAAAACAAAAAAAAATTTTTTATATAATATGTGACTTTTTAATTCAATGTGACATTTTCAATGTAATATGTGACTTTTTAATGAAGTGTGACCTTTTAAATGTAATATGTGACTTTTTCAATGTAATATGTAATGTTTTAATCAAGTGTAACTTTTTCTATGTAATATGTGATTTTTTACCCAATTATGACTTTTTTTATGTAATATGTGACTTTTGAATCAAATGTAACTTTTTAATGTAATATGTGACTTTTCAATATAATATGATGTTTTTAATCGAGTGTGACTTTTTCGGTGGAATACATCCCGTTTTAATTAATTGTGACCTTTTTTTATGTAATATGCGATTTATTAATTATTAAGTGTGACTTTTTTTTATATCATATAATATAAGACTTTTATTCAAGTATGACTTTTCCGATGTAATATGTCACGTTTTAATCAAGTGTGACTTTTTCTATGTAATATGTGATTTTTTAATGAAGTATAACTTTTTAATGTAACATGTGACTTTTTTAATCAAGTCTAACTATTTTTTTCTTCAAACAAAAAAACCTTTTTTTTTATGATATATGACTTTTTAATCCAGTGTGACTTTTTCGATGTAATATGTGACTTTTTAATGAAGTATGACTTTTTAAATGTAATATATGACTTTTTAGGGCATCTCTAAGATCAACTACAATCATCTCCCAAATTTGGTGGATTCCGTTATATTTAGGGGATGGTTTTGCTTCAATAGTTCCCCTATACCTCTTCAAAAAAATTGAGGGAGGTGAATAGTGTCTCTCCATTTCTCCAAATGGAGGGATACTATTCATCTCCCCCAAATTTGGAGAGGTATTATAATTACGAAAATATCATTCATTATTTACAAAAATATCATTCTTTACTTACGACAATGTCTTTCATGAATTAATTTCAATTCTTAGCAGTTAATGTTTCAATTTTGAGTTTCAACATTTTTATATTTTTATTAATACTATTAATTTATTTTTTGTAATCTAAATATTATATTATTTTCTTTTTATTAAATATCATTATTGTAATTTAAAGCAAATAAAACTTTATTTCAAATGGAACGATACAAACAAGGCATTAATATATCATTGTTAATGTTAACCGATCCCGCATATATTTATTTTGATTCTTTTCGAGATATAAATTATTTAACCTTAACTAATTATAATTATTATACTAATTAAGTATAATTTTAATTAAATAAAAATATTATTCCTACAATTATTGAATTAAAAAAATGAAAAAGAATAGGTTCCCCTAAATAAAGGGGATACCATTAGTGCGCACCAATGGTTTTTTTTTAATATTTGAGAAAAGGGGTTTTCCCGATATTTCGGGAAAACCCCTTGGAGATGCTCTAATGGTCCCTCGAATCTAGGGTTCCCCCAAATTTGAGGGATGGTAGAGCTCCAACTGTCCCCCTAAACCTCCTTTAAATATGGGGAAGGTGAATATTGTCCCTCCACCCCTATATTTGGAGAAGATTTTAGAATTAAAAAATGCCACTATTTATTTACGACAATGTTATTCGTGAAGTAATTTCGGTTTTAACACTTAGTTGTTCCAATTTTGAGTTCTAATTTTTTGTATTTTTATTAATATGATTAATTTATTTTTTGTAATTAAAATGTTATATACTTTTTTAATTTTTATTAAATATCATTATTGTAATTTAAAGTTTAGAACACGAGAAATTTTATTTCAAATGGGAACACGATATAAACACGAAAAACTTAACAAATAACAAGGTAAGTTTATTAATAATCATGACAAACAAAATAATTTAAGTGCTATGAGGCACGAAAGCAAGTCAGCAATACAAACAACAAGCCACATCAGTCTACAGAACACTTAAAAAACACAATGAGAAATTGATACTACTTGACAAACAAAGACCACAAAATTTCAATAATCTGAGAGATGACATGAAGATCCTCCAAGATCTCCAAAGAACTTACTAAAGGATCCTCAAGCGTTCTGAGACCCTTCACCTTGACATCAGCGTCTCTTCTAAGTAATTATAATATGTTCCTCTTCGATGAATTGACGCCCTTGGGAGTTTGTCAATGTATTCATATCAGTGAATAAAGTCTTATTCTCCCCTTGTTTCTCTGTAAAATTGTGTTTTCTCAATTTTAAGTCATGCCACTTTTGCCTATCTGCACTGCCTTGCTGCATAGATTCTCAAAATTTGCAGTTTTTTTCTTGAACCACTTTAATAATCTCTGAACTATCGTCCTCATTTTTCCTCTTAATTTTAGACTTTTTACTTCCAATTAGACCCCGAGTTGAAGGGATCACATACTTGTCATCATCAATATTTAAATTGAATGGCGGTATTTCATGCTGCGTAGGTGAGAACATGTAGTCATCCTAACCGAGAGAAGCAGGCTCAGTGGAACCATGCCCTTCTAGCGCTGGACAAACTTCCTTACTAGGTTTTCATAATAGGTAAATTTCTCCATGTCTTTCATTAGAGGCTAGACACGATCGAATTTGTAACCATTTACAAATTTTGACTATTGACAATCCACTATTTCTTTTGCTCTTCGATACTGCAATCATGATTGGATCATGTGTTAGAGTAAGTTCAATAGTGTATACTAACATAGTAGTACTAGACTTTGACACTAATAATGCCATGCTCGAAAGCACCACTTGGATGAGCTTCATCAACTTGCCGAATACAAGCTTGTATATTGCTGATCGCAAATTTAATCATTTGCATTCGCTTATCAAGTGATTTCATGGTACGTTACTACGTGATGGACTGTGAAAGTTCACTATTGTACTTATCTATAACTCGATTCCAAAGCATGGTCTTTGGCTGGTTTATGCTAATAATCGGATTTTGAGTAAAATCTAGCCAAAATATGAACAAGATGTATGTCCTTTTCGTGTGAGTAACTTGGAGCATGCGCACCAGATGCCATTGTTAATTTCACTTGACAAGTAATATTTTAGGATTTATTTATCAGGGTATACGACGCTCTTCCGATCTGTGATATTCAGCTATTTATAGATGGAAGGAAACATAAATGAGTTTAATGGAAATAGTGATTTTATTTGTCCTATAAACTACAGAGAATCGATTCCCTTTGTGGAGGATTAATATAAATGATTGATGTAGAAACAGAAGTGATTGCTCGTATGCAAAGCAATAATAATTTTCTCCTGGCGCATTATGTTAACCAACAGTATAATTTTATGCCAAGGCATGGAGGCTTAGTTCTGCGTCACGTTGTTATCAACCATAGGCGAGATGCCGCAGTCATAACTTATTTAACGACTATTTTGCTGAGTTTCTGTAATTTAATGAGAAAATGTTCAGGCGTCGATTTCATATGTCCCGAAGTCTATCCATGTGAATAGTTCAGTATAAGTTCATAACAATTAGTTTATACAAAAGAGGGATGGAATAGGTAAGTTAAGTTTGTCTCCCCTTCAAAAAATAACTGTTGTACTTCAACAACTAGCTTATAGCATAGATGCAGATGTGACTGACGAATACAATAAAATTAGAGAATCTACTGCAATTGAGAGTATGAAGCGATTTTAGCGATCTATTATAGAGATCTTTGTCCTGAGTACATTAGATCACTAAACTTTAATGATATTGCTAGATTACTTTATATTGGCGAATAACGGAGTTTTCCCGGAATATTGGGTAGCCTGGATTATATGCACTAGAAGTGAAAAAATTGTCCAATTGTTTTGGCAAGATAGTAAGCAGGTCATATGGATATGACGTGCTCACTTTGGGTTACTCGGATCAAATAGTGACATTTATTATTGGAAAGGTCTCATC
>CAVNYN010211808.1:0-12046 GCA_963692815.1 Nyctanthes arbor-tristis | reverse complement strand
GGGAGCTCTTGATTTTTTTCTGAAGCTCGGCAGCTCTAGATCTGGTGCTAATCTCAGAGTGCCAAGGAGGAGACGTTCGTCGATGCTGGACAGAATCCTCGCCTGATCGATGCTCTTCGCCCTGTCTCTTTCATAAAGAGTGTCAAGGAGCTTGAGCATCCTTCCTGGAGCTAGCCTTCCGTGCTATCGCCTTTTTGGCCATGAAGAGTTCCTTAGGTGGCATTCTCTTCTCAACAACGGGAATTTTACACAAAATACGAAGAGCTACTTAAATAGATCAAAGGATCTAAAGTGCACTAACACTCCAACTTTGACTAAAGCCACAGCAGTTTTACCTTTAGGGACTAGAGGCAACACCTCGCTTGGAGATATGGACGTTAAGCCTGCTCGAAATAGATTCTCATTGGTCAAAAGGAATTTTGATGAACTATGAAGCCTACCTTGAGCAGCGATTGCAGCTACATGCTTTAAATAATCTGCACTGACATCTAGGATAGGAATCCTTAGGAATAAAGAAAAATGATAAGTATTAGAGAACCTCCAGGTCCAAATCATAAAAAAGGCCAATACTTACTGCGTCTAGGTTTGTATAAAATAGGGAATAGTTCTATCATTGGGTCGGCTTGGTGGAGCCCAATCCCCGCTGACGTAAAACCACTGATCTTTCCAGTCCTTCAACGAGTCAGGTCAGTCAGTAATCAATGTCGCCCGACCTTTACGCTTCATAGAATAGAACCACCCAGATCCTATCCCGTCACACGCCCTGAACTCATAGTGATAGTTCAGCTCATCAAATGTAGGTTTAGGTAATCTGACAATGCAAACAAAATGAAGACCATTGTGATTGCCCTCTACCCGTTGTGAGCAATCTGACTTGGTGCGAGCCCCCATTCCTTAGAGAGATTAGCTACGAGGGGAGTAAGAGGAAACTGAACCCTGGCTTCCAACATCCGCATGTTCACAACCACACACCCTTTAGGAGGCCAGTCTGCCCTTTTTGGAAAGTAAGGGAGGAAAAAATGTACCTAGTCCGGGATCCTATACTTTTTTTTTTCCAATAGTTTATTTCCTGCTCGGTAGCAATAGAAGGAAGGTCTTTGCAAGAAAAAGGTGACACGTATGGCCCCACATGAGGTGGAGGTTGTTGCTATACACCTCAATGTTAAGAGGACTGAGCTCTCTGCCAGGGACTCTGATAGCCAAGGGGATAGCCCCAGAACTCTTCCCTTCCTCCGCCAGCATGGCACCCTCCAACTCTGTCCAAATCTTCTTAAGGGATTCATCAGCCGAACGAATGACTTCTTTCCCAGATGATTCACCGGTGCCACTGATTTCCACTACTCTTCCGATCTCCTCTATCAGCCATCAGTACATACCATAGCGACAGAGTCACTAGAATCCCTTGGTGAAATTGTCTCATTTTCGTGGCCCATATTTGGCAAAATAAAGGATGGGTAGCGTGCGAAACACTAGAATGCAAAGAACAGGAACCGATTTTTTTACCTGGAACTGTCACCCACATAAATGCCAGATAAGAAATTCCGATGGTGGGAGCAAAAGAAGTGAAAGAAAGAAGGGAACAAACAGAGCCCTTTTTATGGGACTAAAACCCCTAAAACCCTAGTAGTCCTAGGGTCATCACTAATGCACACCGCCCCTTGCGATTCCTGAGTGCGGCCAGACAATCCCCTATCTACACGGTGACGCGTGTCCCACTACCCTTGACAAGCGTGCAGGAGACGCTTCATTAGGACAAAATTGCTTGGAGAGGTCCCATTTCTTCTTTCCGCAAAATCAAGTTCACCCCAGCCACATCCTTGATGAGGTAAACTCGAGGGGGCAATTGTTGATCAAATAACCGACCTTGTAGATCGGTTATATATCTTTAATGCACTCAAAGGTACCGAACTCAACAAGTTAGTGGAGGCGAGCAATCCTCATCAGACACGTGGATGGTACCCATATACACATAGTAAGGGGATGGTTGGAAGAATTTTACTTTAACTTATTTTTTTACCTAGATTGGCATTGTTAACGACACACCTTGTAACCAAAGATAAAGGAAAGAAAGAAGAACAATCAAGGATTCCTTGATTGTTGACGACGTTTTAGTCCTAGCATAAATTGTTGTCAACACTTTATATATTATTTGGGGCAAAATGAAAACAAACGCGTTAGTTGGCCTAGCGGTTGGGAATTGACTCCCCGATCCCCAGGTCATGACTTCAAAACCCAGCCCTTGCATTTTATAAGGAGAATTAAACTGCGGGTTACGGGTTCGACTGGTCAACAGGTCGCAAGTCAACGGTTGTGAGGTTGTACCAAGCTGCCAGGTCAAACAAGGTCCACAAGGTAAAGGGTCCGGTCAATTAAAAAAAATTCAAATAATTAAAATTTTCCAGTATCCATTGGAAATTGTCAATAGGTCGCGGGTCAATAGTTGCGAGGTTGCAGCAGGCTACGAGGTCAAACATGGGTCCGCAACCTAACGGGTCGGGTCAATTAAAAAAATTTAAAATAATTAAAATTTTCTAGTGTTCGTCAGAAATTTTCGACGGTGACATTTCTGTCGGAATATTCCAATGATTGCTGTGATCCGACAAATGTAGTCCCTCGGAAGGTTTTACGACGGATACTAAAATTCTGTCAAAATGCATTAATGACATGACCTTCACCGATGGTGTTTCCAAAGACCACTTTTCCATCGGCACTGATCTTTAGAGATGGAATTTGAGGCTCTAGCGATGGAATTTTCCATCAATAAAGGGTAGTTTTTTAGTACCCATCATGACATGCATTATTATAATATTTACCCTTGATCGAGTTGCTGCAAAAACATTGGCATGCTTCCCTTGGCACTCATGAGAGACGTAAAGTTTTAACTTTTAGTCGAAGGGGCTGATTTGCAATGTTAGATTTTCCCTTGATCGAGTTGCTGCGAATACATTGGCTAGCTTCTCTTGGCACTAATGAGAGAGGTAAAGTTTTAACCCTTAATCAAAGGGGCAGATTTGCAATGTTAGAATCGAAGTGTTTACATAAATTATTATATCACTCGGTGATTGTACTATTGTATAATAATGTGTATTTCTTGGTGCACAATATGCAGATTTACACAAGTGGCCCATAACTTGAAAACTGACACAAAATACCTGGATATAAAAAGATCTTTACCTAAAAAGATCACCCATTACAATGATGAAATTAATTGAAATCACCCGTTGCAATTCATAGACGTGTGAGCTGAAGTATGAACAAAGTATGCTCACTATACAACTCACAGACCTTAGATTTCAAACCCTTGTCTAAGGGATTAAATGTAAGGGCTCAAAATCTTAGAAGTAATTTTCATATAATTTCTGCAATGTTACGTGACATATTAATATTTTTATGGAATTATAAATATTAGGTTTAGAATTCTAGAATATTTAGAAATCGCTATGAGATTGTGATCTTTTATATAAGCCTGTGTAATTTTCTATGCCATATGTAAGGTATTTGGGCCTTTACAAGAATTTACTTAAATCAAGGGATTAAGAAAAATAAATAAATAAGTTAAAAGATTAAACATTAATTAAAAAATTATGAAACAAACCCCTAGAAATTTCTATAAATAGGAGTTAGAGGTTAGCAAATTAAAAGGGAGAAAAAAATAGGAAATTAGGCAAACCCCTCTCTTTTATTTCTTGAGGGAGGTTGGGCCGCTCCTGGGAGGTGGCCATGGGCGCCAGCCACCTCCATTTTTCTTGGGGCTGGTCACTCCTTTCTTTGAAAAAGAGGGGGTAGGCCGCCCTCCCTGATTGGGGCCGGCCGTCCCTAATTTTTGGCACTTTTGCTCATCAGACAGAAATATGTATAACTTTCAAAGCTAGGAATTGAGATCCGTAAAAGGCATTGGATTCTTTATTCGATGAGCTTCATTATGGCATGGTAAATTAGAGGTGATGTTGACAGCAGTTTCGTTGCTATGGACAAAGGTAAGTAATGGTTCAACTATAATGCAAAATGATAGTATTATGTGCTCAAATGTGATAATGTGATATTTATTAGTCATGCCCAATGATTGGAAAGATCGCAATATATGATGATTCTTTGGCGCTATTTGAATATATCAATGCATTCTTTGATGGAAGATACTTAGAAATATTGGGCATGATGTATATGGCTTGACTGAGATTATACTATTGAGCACACTGTGATACATGCTAGATGCACCCATTGTGCTTTATGTTAAAAATGGGAATATGAATGTGGCATGAAGAGGATTGGTTTGTGAGCCAATGGTGATTGTGTGAACACTGTATAGTGATACTGTACTTTGTTTGCTATCTAGGTAGATATACCAATCGGGGCGTTCCCTCTGGTTAGTGTTTGGGAGCTCAGTAGGGTAGCCGTTCGGGTAGAAATACCACTTGGGGGTACCAAAGTGAGTGTTTAGGGGCTCGATGGCTAAAGGTCAGGCCTATTATTTCTGGATTGTATTTTATACTAGGAGTGACTCCTCGACGATGGACTCACGTGGATCCTAATACGCGCACATTTGATTTGGCCTTATTGATATTGAGCTTGTACGGTATACAATATCAAGGTCAGGGCCCTGCATGCTTGGTGGTGTGACATCATCATCATCATCGTTTGATTGACATTATACACATAATGATCATACATAATGTTACTTGCGGCGCTAGCTCACATAGTTTTGCATTGTAGGTGTTAATAGGTAAGCGACGGGGTGAGTGTTAACTCCCAGATAACCGGACGATTATGTACTGAGCTTTAACTGTGGTGCATGGGTCAACCATAAGGAAAACCTAAAAAGGTTAATGGCTATTTTAAATTAATAATGTATTGTTAGTTTACAGCAGTAAAGTAAATTTTATATATATACCCTTAATATATATGAATTTTATAAATTTAAACCTCATGAAAGAATAAACTTTCTCGGATAAGATCAGTTTTTGGGGCTCTATAAGTATATTTAAATTTATTATAATGTACATAGATTTCCAAAATGTACTATATGTATTCAAGTTTAAATGAAAATAATTTGTAATCGAACATCTGGAATGTTTTAGTAACCTGTGTTTTATTCCTTGGGAAAATTTTCAAATCCAATTAATTATTTATTCGATAATATAATATGGAAGGATTTACATAAATAGTTGGGGTGTCACATTAAACATTTAGTCCTAGTGGAAGATTTGGGAATTCTGTATATTGTCAATGAATAATGAATTTCCAATACAATTGGGTATACATACTAGCTACGTGAATATTCTGGAAACGAAGAGGAAAAAAAATATCTTTTAAGCTGTTGAGGATTCAGGAATTGTGCTCCACTAACGTGATTTCGGAAGTGAGTGTTGCATCTGTAATGTATTCTTGAGTAATTGCGCAATTGACACCCCTTCTTCTCATTTGGAGTTGGATCAGTCCTTCAGTTTGTATTATTGACATTCAAGTCCTTTCTTGATCATGTCTTGATTTCTAACACCCCCTCTCAAGTTGGAGGGAGGTTGTTATCCCATTCTAAGCTTGTCTTTAAGGTAATAGAACTTTGACTGTGATAATTGTTTTGTGAACAAGTCATATGTTTGTTCATGGGATGTAGTATATTTCACTTCCATAGGCTTTTCCGAAACTCCATCTCTTACAAAATGCAAGTCCAGCTCTATATGATTACTTCTGGCATGATAGATAGGGTTTGCAGCAATGGAACTTGCACTGATGCTATCATACCAAGCTGTTGGAATACTGACTTCAAGCTGAATTCTTTAAATAGAAATTGTAATCAACATACTTCAGCTATTGCTTGGGCTAATGCCCTATACTTTGCTTCTGCACTTGACCTTGCCACAACACATTGTTTCTTTGAGTACCATGCCACTAGATTTTCTCCAACAAACACATAATAACCTGCAACTAACGTTTATCATCCAGACAAGCTCCTCAATCAGCATCTGTATAGGCAATGATGTTTAACTTCTCGCTTTTGTGTAGCCAAATTCCCTGATTCAGAGTTTCCTTTATGTATTTGAAAACACTTTTAGCTCCTTTCCAATGTCCATCTATTGGTGTTTGCTTGTCTTATTCATAGTAAAACTCAAGTCAGGTCTGGTATAGCACATATATTGAAGTCCACCTATTGCCTTCCTATAAATTTTGGGGTTTACCAACTGTTTTCCATCATTTTTAGATAGCAGTTTCCCAACTACCATTGGTGTTGAAGATGGCTTAAGGTTCCAGAATTCAGACATTCTTAATAACTCTATTGTATACTATGATTGAGTTAGATATATTCTAGTTTGGCTTCTTTGAAGCTCCACTCCAAGAAAATCATGTAATGATCCTATATCTTTTAAAGCAAATCTTTTATACAATTTATCAACGAATTTTTGTATCTCCGTTACTTCATTGCTAGAAACGACTATATCATCTACATATATAAGTGCAAATAAGGCTCTTTCATCAACACATCAAAAGAATAATAAACTATCATACAATGCCCTAGGAGCTTGTCTTAAACCAAACAATGCCTTCTCCAATTTGCAAATATAAGTTGGTTTTTCCTTATCCACAAAGCCTTTAGTTTGATGCATTTATATTTCTTCTTCAATTTTCCCATTTAAAAATGCATTGTTTATATCAATTTGTCTGATTTTCCAGTCTTATGATATTCCAGGTATGAGAATCACTCTTAATATGGCAGCTTTTATGACTTGACTAAATATTTCTCTAAGTCAACTCTAGGGGTTTGCAAATGCCCCATGGCAACTAACCTTGCCTTGTATCTTTCAACATTTCCTTGCAAGTCATGTTTGACTCTGTAGACTCATTTGTTACTGATTACTTTGAGGTTTTTAGAAGGTGGAAGTAGCTTCCAGGTTGTATTCTTTGTAAGAGAATCATACCCTTCCTCCATGGCCCTTTTCCACACTTTACTTCTTAAAGCTTCTTTCACATTGGTTAGTTCAGTAATTTCACTAAATTTTCAGCACAATGAAGCTTCCTAAAGTGTAGTTTTAGCTTAAATATTCCTGCTTTTCAGTTAGGTTTTTGAAGGGGCACAAAGGTTTGTATGGCTTCAGACTTTGCCCAAATGGATAAATCCATTTGAACCTGCTATGATCATCAATGAAGGTAATATAGAACTTAAAGCCATTAATTGAAGATACAGATGCTGGTTCCCAAAAATTTGTAAGGATCAGATCAAGAAAATTTTTTGCATAAGAATCAAAATTTTTAGAAGGCAACTTGTGTGACCTTCCACACTAACAAGCTTCATAGAAAAACTTAGATTTCATTGATTTCAAAACTGGGTTACATGACTCTACTCTCAGATGTCGTGAGCATTGCTTGAAGCTCACACCATGTAATGTTGGGCATGTTAGTGATCTGTACAATGATTGCAGTGTACTCCTTATCAAAGCTAGTTAAGACTGAGTGATCATCTCTGTTGTTGAGAGTTTCTTTCCAGCAATCTCTAGATTATCGGCCAATTGTTTAACCAAATGGTGGTACTGATCAATACTCATGTTTCCCTTCCATGCTCTTTGAAATTCTCTTATGAGGAAAATGACTCTGGAATGGTTCATAATTCCATGAGTTTCTTGAATCGAAGTCCATAGCTACTTTGATGAGGTTACTCGTATAAAATTGACTACGATTTCAGGTGTCAAAAAGACATATAGCTAACCAAGCAAAAGTTGATAGATTGTTACCCACTTGAGATACTCTAGATTTTGAGACAACTCAGCTGTTGCTGCTAGATTTATTGCTTCATCTACTTGATTTTGTTGATCTGTGACAAGAGTCACCAGAAATTTAGGAGGCACTGTTTCTCGCCTGTTATTGTGGCCCTTGATTATGGTTGTCACCACTGTCATCCAGAGCAAATAATTGTTCTTATCAAGCTTAATTGAAGGTGCTTGAGTGAGGGAAAGACAAGCATTTGCCACGTTGTTGTTACCCAGCATCGGTGGCTGAAGAGCCAGTGAATTCGGCTCCGGGGTTAGCCATAAAGCTCCGATACCAAGTGGAAGATTTGGGAATTTTGTATATTATTACTAAATAATGATTTCCAATATAATTGGGTATATATACTAGCTATGTGAACATTCTGGAAACAAAGAGAAAAAAAAAATATCTTTTACGAGAAATAGGAATTGTGCATGACTATCGTGATTTCAGAATTGAGTGCTGCAACTGTACTGTAGTCTTGAGTAATTGCACAATTGACACCCCTTCTTGTCATTTGGAGTTAGATTAGTCCTTTAGTTTGTATTATTGGCCTTCAAGTCCTCTCTTGATCATGTCTTGATTTCTAACAGTCCCGATCTCCCACCATATGTTTGTTGAGATTATCCCGTTAGAGACACAGATGGCAAGATATTATTAGATAACCCACAATATGTGGGTTGTCCCCTAGTGTAGGTCAACCCACATGTGGATTGATAGGTATAGAAAACATCTTTGAAAGCATCACGTGAAGCAATTCACCCAAGGACTAAAGGTAAAAAAAAATGAATGCTCGTTTAAATTTTCAGTAACCGTAACAAGCATTCATGATTGCTTTTACATTATAGTCTTGGTTTCAGAAGCTAATTCTATAGTATTCACAAACCATAAGTTTTATCAAATATGGGATAAATATCTTATACTTACTCAGCCAGTTCTTAAGGAAACAACTCACATCGTAGGATGTTGGTGTTGGCACAATTTGAACACTGCATTTTGGAATTTGTATGTATCAGTTAAAGTGTATAAGGTGTAGACAAGCCATGACAAGCACGTCTAATCACACTACTAGAAAATGTAAGATTAGTAATAGAATTTTTGTAACAGAACCAATTCCTTTATTATTAGCGACAGAATAGTAATGGAGAGCTAATTGCTACGGAATTAGTAACGGAATCGTTTTGTTGCTACTTTTTCATTACTAACCCATTATCGAATAGTAACGGAAAAAAATTGTTACCATTAGTAACAGAATAGTAACGTATTACTAACGAGACGCGTATAGCCACGAAATTAGCAACAGAATCACTTATGTTGCTTGTTTTTCATTATCAATCTGCTACTAAATAGTAACAGAAATAATTTGTTACTATCAGTAATGGATTACCAACAATTTCGTAACGTATATGTCTGGGGAAAATTACTAGAACACACTTTATATAAATTATAGGGCAATATATTAACAAAGATATATAGTAGCCTGATGGTTGAGACTTTACTCGCCAACTACCAAGACTAGAGTTCGAATCCTCACAGGAGCAATAGAGGGAATTATTTTCTTTCAAAATTCTAGTCCACAATTAGTAAAGGAATTAGCAACAGAAGTTTGTTGTTAATTAGTAACGTTTTTATCCGTTGGTAATTTAGTGACCACTTTCTCTGTTACTAATTTGGTAACGAGATCGGAAGAGCACACGTCTGAAAATTAAATCTGTGGCTAAATTAGCCACTATGGAATTAAAAAGGGATTTAGCATTAGAACGTTTCCGTTACTAATAGTCCATTAGCCATAGATTGACCCATTTAGTAACAGAAATTTTCGTTGTCAATCGTACATTTTCTTGTAGTGTCAGTTCTTTTGGGCGTGTCTGTGTATCATCAATAGTCAATTTATAGGCCAGGCCGGATTTGTGGTCAATGGGATCTCAAGTGAAATTCAAAAGATAGGCCCCCATAAGTGACCAGAATTTTTTTCTTTCCTTTCTTTTTTTCTTTTCTAATACTAGACATTAAAAAGGAAAAAAAAATGATTTTGTCATGGATATTAAATGCGGTAGTTACTTAAAAATAATAGCTTGAAATAATTTAAAATTTTCAAACTCTTTTCATGTGAATATCATGATACAAAAAATAAAAATAAAAAAGAAGAGAGAGAAAGCTTCATGAAATTAGGCTCGAGTACAAGCTTTTTGCGTTTGGAGTCAAATACGCCCTACAATACATAATTGAGACTGGGGTCCCGGTTGCTAAAGAAAATTCCAATACCAAAATTATATTTGTTTAATTAGTATAGTAACATGTGATGGCTGCTCTTTACAAAATCCAAATTTACTTGCGATACAATTTTGGAGCTCCAAAATAAAATTTACAAAACAGTGGTGGACATAATGCACCTCAACTCCAATTTTGCACTCAATGCATGCAAGAACAGAGTACTACTTATTACAGGAGAGCAAGGATTTAAACTAAAATCCTATCTTATTATACATTTGATTACAAGAATGGAATTTCTTGAGAAAATAAAGGTTTTTTTAATAGCAGTAAACTACTAGTAATTGAGTTTTGTATAAAAATGAGTTCCATAACGTATTTTGTTTAAAGTTGAAATTTACATTCATAAAGTATGAACTGCTTTAACAAATACAGATATACTATTCACAGTTGATTATGGTTATTTTGCCCTGTCCTACTTGCAATTATATCAGAGTATCTGTATTAAAAAATGGAAATACTAATTGCATGTTCTGATTTTGCCATTTTGGACGGCCAACCGAAGCGACCCATTTGGCTTTAACATATTTTTCTAGTTGCTAGATTGTTGCCATAGATTTTAATAAAAATCTCAGTAGCATAGAAACCTTCATGAGTAGAGTATATACGAAAACTAATACAAAAGTTTACTTAGGGGAAAAAAAAGAACAAGGAAAATACTTGTAATTTTTGATTCTTCAATTTTTTTTTTTTTGGGAACAGTTTTGATTCTTTAGTTTTAGTCAACTAATTTTTTGGTCTGCCGTACTAATTCTATATCGAATAAATAACATATACTTAAGGCAAACATGCATTAAGATTATAATTTTCCCAATCATTTAGCTTATCATTTGATTTGACTACTAAATTACAACCACACATTACAACATTCTTCCAGTATTGCTCATTCCACCTCTCGGTTAATTTTAATTTTGTCATAATCTGAATTCAAGCTTGTTTGTTTGATTCTCATTATCCTTCCGTATTATAATTTTACCTATCATTAATTTGACAATTATTCAACTGCTACCACACATTTCAAATTTCAATTACCTCCACCACTTAATTCAACTCATTATAATTTCACATTATAATTTGATTCTCATAATGAGAATCAAACAAGCAATATATAATAGAAACAAATGGATATACCTAAAACCAAGCTGAAGAAACATTTTGATTGCCATGCAGAAAACTATTACATTTTCCAAAGCCCAAAACCTAAATAGACCACGTTTCCCAAAAAAAAAAAAAAAAAAAAAAAAAAAAAAAAACTGAGAGAGATAAAACTGATAAACAATTACTGTTAGTTAAGGAAAGTACCGAGTAGGATTAATTCTAAAAACTGAGAAAACCATTATCATTAAAGTGGCATAAAAGTGTTAGAATTTTAGAATTCCGCTCCGCTATTCTGTTTGCTTTTAGATTATTAAATAATAAATTAACATTAATACAATTATACGAATATCTAGATAAAAAATATAGAACTCCAGAAACTCTATCTAGAACTACTAGAAAAAGACTTTTTAACAAATATTTTTTCAAACCTTAAAACAAGCCCTTTAGTTCCAGTGGACGTGTTTGTTTTTTGGCACCCCCCCTCATTTTGGTATCAGAGCAATTAAGACTACCTGGATCTAAAAAAGTTAGAATTTTTAGACTTAGAATTAAAAGACAATAATAAAAAACTTCATAAAGAAATCAAAGATATAAATAGTAAATTAGACTATCTAAAAGAACAAAATAAGACTATTCTAGAAAAAACTCGCAAACTAGACAAAACTAAAAACTTAGAAATAGAAATAAAACTTTTACTTGAAAAAGTTTTAGAAAAATAGAAGAACTTAAGAAAGTAGTTTTAAGTTAATGACCGATAGCTCTGTTACAGATAAAAACTATTTAGACGCTAAAGAATATACAAGAATATTTCAAAGAGGAGAATCTGAGGGATTTTCAGATTGTAGATCTCAAAAGACACCAGATCAAGTAATAATAAAACAAAACAATACCATAATAGCTTTATTATTATCACTTCATAAAAAGATAGACACTTTAGACA